>VYZP01004681.1:0-63668 GCA_013400635.1 Hypocryptadius cinnamomeus | reverse complement strand
ACACACCTCGGCTGTCCCACACCATGGCTGTCCCACACCTCGGCTGTCCCACATCTCGGCTGTCCCACACCATGGCTGTCACACACCCCGGCTGTCCCACATCTCGGCTGTCACACACCTCAGCTGTCACACACCTCGGCTGTCACACACCTCGGCTGTCCCACACCTCGTCTGTCCCACACCATGGCTGTCACACACCTCGGCTGTCACATGGCGGGTGCCACAAGGAGCATTTCCACCTAAGAAAGCTGTGCTTAATTGTCTCCAAAATGTTTGAAAGGCAATGAAAGTCTCCAGACAATACTGCTGTTTCGAAATGCACTGTGAATGCCAAAAAAAGCCCAGTGAGGCTGGTTTATTTTGCTCAGGGCTTTTCTGAAAAATCTTTCACTTTAGGCATGATAAACCCCAGCACTTCTGAATAAAACATGGTTATGCGAGGCAGAAGAATGTACAAGTTTGCTAATATTCATGCTTACTGTAAAACAAAGTATGTGCTCCTTTATGCAAATTCCAACCTCAGTGCAAGAAGGATCTGATGTAGAACAACTTAAAAGAATAATACATAGACAGAGGGTTATTTCTATTAGAAATAACAATTTAAGAAATTTATTATCCCTTTTATGAAATTAAAAATACTTGTAGCACTTCTTAAATTAAAATCTATTTTTTGCTAAGGAGCATTTTAATAGAAATTTTGTCTGTTTGGAATTTTAAAAAATTAAGCTGTAATACTTCTAGCAGCTCATTTCCCACATTTGAAATCAAACATGCTTTTTTCATTAGAAAATGTCATTGCTGGTGGTGAAACAGCATTAAATTTATCTAAAATACCTCACACTTCCCATGAAACCTCAAAACTGTAGTCACACTTCAAAAATTCATGGGTTCTTAAAAACATTAAAAAAAAAAAAGTTTCTGTTGCTGATTTTTATCAAGCTAAAATGTCTATTCCTGTCACAAGAATTTCAAAGCATAACTAGTACAAAAGTGTGGTGATTTTTTTTGTTGGTAGTATAATTTAATTTAAACAGTGTTGACTTAAAATCCTGCTGAGAAAGATTCTGATGTATTCTGGCTCTTTAATTCTGTAACAGAAATAATCCTGGGATTGATGAGGATGAAGGGCATGTGAGAGAGGGAGTTAGATACATTGTGGTTGTTTCTGGAGGGTTCATTCCTTTACATGTAAAGGCAAATTCTATCAGGTTTATTGTAAATACTGTTGTAAATAATTTTAATGTTATTGGAAATAATCCTTGCCAAACAGCCCTTGGTTTATAGCTGTGCTTTCTTCTTCAGACACAAATTAATATGAACACAAAGTCTTAAATTTCTTTTATGAAGACAGGTGTTGTTGATTTGTGTGTAATTCCCCATGAAATACTGGCTCATGGTTCAAATTGAGTCTAACATTATTTAGGACTAAGAATAGTTTAGGAATTTCTTGAAACTGAAAAGCCTAATAGGCACAGACAAAGCAATATGCAAAGCAGGGAAAATGCATTGGGAAGCAACTGCAAATCAAATTATTTCAAGAAAACAAACAAATGCTGCTGGAAACATTTTGTGTTACCAGAGATGACAGGAGAACTGCACAGAGCTTTAAAATGGGCAACTTAACAGGAAAGTCCTGTGGCCTGCAGGGATGTGTCCGGGCTGTACAAAGGAAGGAGCGAAACAGTCGACAGAGGACACCTCGGCTGCAGTCACTGCTGGGCCTCACAGAAACACCTGGGAAGCACCAAATACTGTTCACACCTACGGGTAGGGCAGAGAAAACAGGGCTTATTGGGAAGGATGGGGTGTAGACTAAAATGGTGTGTAAGTCAAGGACAGAATAAAGAAAGGCCTGTGGGTTACACACAGGGTTATCAGGTGTTGTACTGAACTTGGACAAACGGTCGAGCTACTCTAAACATCTCCAAATGGACTGCAGATAACCTTTGGACTGGGGCAGTGTCCCCTAGCCTTTGGAAGGCTAAATATATTTGATATAAAGAATAAAATTCCTAACAATGATGTCAGTGTATAAAAGCCTATTCCAGACAGATTCATTCTACTACAAGAGCTCGGCGACAGTCCCAGATTTGAGCTGTGCACATCCTGCGCCAGTGGGTCTGCACGTTTGACCTCCCACTAATTCTCAAGCAATTGCTCCTGCCGATTCTTCCCTTTCCACTCTTTGTTCGTAGTTCTGTGGGGTTGATCACGGCGGGCAGAGCTGGTTGGTGAGAGTGGGATCAGCGGGTGCAGCATCCCCTGCCCTCGGCCGGTGCTGGGTGCTCTCTGAACAGCTCCTGGAGCCAGGCGTGAGCTCGGGAGGGCAGCAGGAGAGCAGAGTGTGCTGCAGTGCAGGGCAAGGGGAGAGGAGCTGCCCGTCAGCCAGCACTGGCAGCTCCTTGGGAAGAGCCGCTTCCCTTGCTCACACACTCGGGAGTGCATCAGTCTGGCTGCCAGAAACAACCCCGCGGCACAGAGACCCAAACACTGCACCTCCCTTTCCCCCGCCTGCTTCCCATTCCAAACGAAATGTGAATACCTGGAGATGAGAATGCACTGCACTCCCACCTGTGCCCGACTCCCACGCCGTTCAGCGTGAGTCTATTCACAGCAACAACCATACGAAACATCCTTGGAGAACCTGACTCTGGATAGACTTATGTGAACAGTTTGTGAAACCAAAAATTTGGGTTTGGATTAAGTTGAATTAGCTAAAGTGTTAATTCAAGTTACTGAGAAGTCTTTCTAAGGACTAATACTGAATTTCAACCGTTTTCAATTTTACATGTTGATTGGGTTTTTTTTTTTCAGAAAATGAATTGGAATTCATAAAAAGGATTAAAACAGTACCATATTTGAGAGAAAAAGAAGGTTTTTCTCCTGTCTGCTTGATGAAACTAAGAGGGTTTACTGTGGAGTTTTTCTGCCCCATGATCTTTCCCTCTCACACCTGTGCTGGAACACTGCTATGATGGATGGCTGTCGTCCTGCCTAGGGGCAGCCACAGGCTAAGAACAGGGATTCCAGAGTGCGTATCCATGGATATGTTGCTCAATCTGCTTTCTTTCACTTTATTTAGCAGTACCTTGTGGGACAGGAAATAGAAGGTAATGATTTGTGGAAAAGGAAACAAACTCTCTCTGAGTAAGGCCTAACCAGCAAACAGAATCTTGCTGATTCTTTGAAGGAAGTTGAGAAGCCACAGCAGAGAAGGGCAAAAAACCAAAATAATTTTGAAGCTGCATCTGGGTGCACTGGAAGAGGAGAGATGGTATGGCCAAGTTCCCATCGGAAGGGAGGTGCAGGGAATGAGCCACAAAATTAACACAGTGCGAATCATTTTGGCAACGAGTCTAGGAGGAAAAATTTTTGAGAGATTATGTTAAAGAGTAAGGGTGGGAATTAACTAATGCCTGGTGGTGAAAAGGACGTGGAGAAAGTGGAGTCATGTCTGACTGAGAGGTTGCACACTCAGGTCAGGGAGAGGACAGAGGGTGTGAGCCAGGAGCGGGAGAGGCGCAGGAACAAAGCAGGGGACTGAGGGGGCTGGAGGAGAAGCAGTGGGATTTGGGGGCCCAGCTTAATGGAGAACAAGTCATTCAACAAAGGAAGCAGAAAAGATGATTAAAATATAAATCAGGATCCTTTGGGGATCTGAGCAAGAAGTAAAACAAAGAGAAGTCAATTCAAGGAAGTAAAGAAATGTAGGAGGCACAGAACAGAGTGGGGCAGCCTGCAACTGCACAGAGCAAACCACAGAAGCCTCACAGAAACACATTCCAAAATAGATTTCATTAATTTTACTTCCTATTAAGCTAAGAAAGTATTATCAAAATTTCTCAGTTTCATTTTACAATTTTTTTTTCCCCAAACACCTAAAAACACAGAGAACAGAACCTGAAGGGCTTTCACTTTGTGCAAGGTACCTGCTTAAGGGTGTGCTGAATGAGACCAGGTGGAGGAAGGTGGATTACTCGGGATGGTTCTGCACAGTTCTCCTGCTCTCCACCCCTGCAGGAGTCTGTGTTAACATGTGACACATCTGGATCACTGACAGCAATGTCACTGGTAATGGAAAGCGCAGAGAATGATCTTTCCAGAACCCAGCTGTAAGCAGAGGCGGGACATGGAACTTTTCCTCAAGTTCCTGAGGCAGGTAGGGAGAAAGGTACCCACCAAACACATTTTGTACTCTTTTCATCAGAGTTTCAAATCAAATAATAGATTAAAATGAAAGCACAAACACAATCATCAGATTTAATGCATCATACATTTGCTGAAGGCTTTGAAAAGTATGAAATGCTTTCTGTTTTGAAAAGCACATTGTGATGTCCCAGCACAGGCACTGCAGAAAGCAAATTCTGGAACATGGTTGTGGCAAGGAAGTTAAGCAAACAGACTGGAGGAAGTGTGAGGGTCCCTCATACCCAAAATGGTTTCTTTAGTACAATTAAGACAAGCTTGCAGCAATAAAATCAATGATCCTGTGGTGAACTAATGAGGAAAAGTGTGAGAAGATCTGACTAATAAAAAATGGAAATTGTATGTTGTGTGAAAAGCAGTTATCACTTCCAGATTGTGCAAGCTCTACTTTTCTATTTATTAGTAGAATACATGAGTACACCACCACTACAAAATGCTGCAGTTTATTCCCCTGTAACCTTCCTCTGCATGAAAGGAAGGTTGAATTTCAGCCTAGGCCTGAATCCACCCTTGTTTTCCATCCATCCACATTGCTACAGACAAGGTGATTTATAAGCAGATTCCCACACAGGAAACAGAAGAAACAGCTATAAAAGTCTGCCTTCCCCCTCATTTAACCCCAACCTGTTTGTGACTCTCTCGGCAGGTGCCTGTGCTCAGGAACAGGTATTGCTGTGTAATTAATGTGAGTTAGTTATTTAACAGTATAAGTTTATCAGAGTAAACAGTGTAAACAGTACTATGTCTTTTGTCATTTGCCAGTCATTTCCTCAAGGGGGAATGTTTTAACAACCAGACATAAATGCACATAGATTTTCAGCTGACAATGTACGCAAATGCAATTATCTCTGTGAATTTTACATTACAGTATCTAGAGAGCACTGGGGAGCTGAGGCGCATTAATGACCATTACTCAGACGGGTGTTGGTGACGCTGCTGTGAGTGGTGTCTGTGGGGCACTGTCCAGGCCACACAGCTCAGGCACACGTGAACAGCAGACCAGCCCTTAGCAACACTTGCTGCTGTGTGTGACATTTTCCCTGGGCAGACAACAGCTCACAAGAAACGAGTGCTCTGGAGCCCCCCATGCCGAGCCCTCAGCGTGTCTGTCCCTCAGTGCGCTGCCAAGAGGGGTGGGCGTGTGCACCCATCAGTACTGTGTGGCGATTGGCCCAGCGTTCCCGCCCTGTGTGGCGATTGGCCTGGCGTTCCCGCCCTGTGTGGCGATTGGCCTGGCGTTCCCGCCCTATGTGGCGATTGGTCCGGTGTTCCCGCCCTGCACGGCGATTGGTCCGGCGTTCCCGCCCTGCGCGGCGATTGGTCCGGTGTTCCCGCCCTGCGTGGCGATTGGTCCGGTGTTCCCGCCCTGCGCGGCGATTGGGCCGGTGTTCCCGCCCTGCGCGGCGATTGGTGCTCTCTGCCGCTTTGTTGAAGGTTCGGTGCATGGCGGGAGCGCGGGCTCTGAGGGGAGCAAAGATGGCGGCCGCATCGTGAGGGGAGCATGTCCATCACGTGAGGGAGCCGCAACGCTGTGCTCACCCTGAGCTCCCGTGAGCTTGCCCCGCTCCCACAGCCCAGTGCCCCGCCCGTTCTCTACAAGAACCTCCGTTTTCAGCCTGTGTCCTCTTCAGAGCAAGGCAGACCAGCTCCCACAGCCACCGAACTGTCTCAAAAGGTAAATGAGCTGTGAGGGGTGATACTCCCCCTCAGGTAAATAAAAATTCTATGTGTCCCCTGCAGCCTGATACACCAAAAAGTAACACAGTTGTAATTACACAAGATACCTTGCAGTGCTTAAAAGCTGACTAATTAAAATTATCTCAGCAGTCATACTGTATTTCCAATATCATACAATATGTTTATTGCTTCTACTTCAGAGTGCAATACGTTATGAATTTTTAAAATGTATTTATTCAAACATAACCATGGACACAGAAAATGTACACATTCTGCACTTCTGATGAGTTCCTCAGCTAACTGCACTCTTGACCCACCACAATTTCTGTGTGTCCCCTTCTGTAGCCTGAATTACTGAGTAAAAGATTAAAAAGTAAGTTTAAGGACTATACGAAAAAAAAAAGTAAAATCCACATATGGTAAATTGAGTAGTGGAGACAGAACTTGCCCTTAAGAGTGTAACTCTCCCAATGTTCTGTGTGAGAGTTTCTGTAAATGAGCTTTTTCACAGCATCCCTGTAGGGGATGGGTCTGAGTGTGAGACGGAGATCAGGCTCCAGGTTCGCTGTAGCTGGGCTCCCGAGGAGCTGAGTGTGGTGAGCCACCCGTGGTCTCCTGCAGGCAGCTCACCCAGGAGCTCACAGCTGCAGAGTGGAAAGCTGCAGAATTAGTTCTGCAGGTGAACTTGCCAGTCACAAGGACAACTGAATTGTTTGGTCATCATTTGTGCTCTGTGCTCTTCCCATGCTTTTCTAGTGCTAGGCACTGAAATGTGGAGAAAAAAAATGAGACCTGTAGTTGAAGAAGAATGGAGAGAAATTCCTCTTCTGACAAATCTTTTATTTTCTGTTTTTTCTTTTTTTTTTAAAGTTAAGTCCTGCCCTAGCACAGTGTTGTAATGCTTGTGCTGTAAATGCTTCAGAAATCTATTCAAATTTAGAGGAAAAACTACTTAATGATTGCTTGGAAACACAAAACCCCACAACCATCCTGCAAGTGTAACACCTGTGCATTTGTCAGCTGTCGTCAGTGCTTCATTTCACATGTTTGTTGTAGATCTTGCACAACAAAATGTAAAAGCTGTGCTGGATTATGAGCTGTTGTATTTATAACATTATTTAGTACCATTTAGTTACTAGAAGAAAATTATCCCCCTCTCAAAACCTCACTTGTTATAAAGGAATACAATTGCTGAATGTTTATGCAGGGGTTCTAAAGTACATGACAAAGATTTTATCCCTTAAGCATGAATGCCTACATGTAATCTGAATACGTTTCTGGGAAGGCTTTAATTGCACACTGATAACAGTGGCAACACTCATTCATTGGGTCATGATCAAAAAGGAAAGGAGTTGAATTATGTAGAGACCAACTTCCTCCTTGCTATATTCCCTCTGCTGCTTTCAGGGCAATTATGACGTGTTTCTGCATCCCAGAATTACGGGGAAAGAAGATGGGGGAGGGAAACAAAACCCTTTGGTAGTTTTGACTCACAAGAAATGAGTTTTTGTTCACTGAGAGGTCTGGCTCCATTACTATTCAGAAACCAAACAATACCCAGCTCAGCAGCTGGAGTGAACCGAGGGTACTGGATTTGTGCAGAGAGATGTGGGGTCATGTGTGTCTGAACTGGCCATGCTGATTATTATTTTCAGTTTTGTGATTGTGGTTCAGTAGAAAAATACGTGCTGAAGTCAAGGTGCATGGCTACCCAAGGACTTGCAAACCCCACTAATGCCTACAGAGCATTGGTGAATCTGAGTGACTTCAATTTTGTCCTCTTTTTGAGGCTTCTGAACTGTGGGAGATAAGCTGATCTGTTATTTCAGATCAATGGTGAGATACTAAAAAAGCCATTGTTTAGGCTGGCAGCTTTATAAATGGCTGTGGGAGTTGTTCGTTGTTGCTGATTCTCCTGCCTGTGCTGGTAGAAACTGGTGCTGGTACCGAATGCTACTGGATGTCTTGTGCCCTTGGGAATGCAATTATGGACAGTTTTTTTGGTCTATAAATTTACCATGTTCTTAAAGTTTTTTCTAAGTTCATTCCATTCTTAAGCCTGTTTCACCCATCCTCGGTCTGATCTATTGTTATCCAGGTGCAGAATTTGTTTTAAGCAGCATTGCATACCTGAGCATGAGACAGGAGTGGGCAGGGGACCTTTTCCTTACAGCTGGGGATGCCGGCAGCAGGTGCCGGCCCTGGTCCATGAGGAGTCAGATCTTTGGCTCATTTGTAGCAGAGCCCCCAGGCTGTCAGACACTGAGCACCCTTTCATCCTTGTACTTCAAAGTGCTGCTCAGAACTGGGCAGAAAGAGGCTCTGAGTTAGATCTGTAATTGAAGTGGATCTATTAGGCTGCCCTGCCGTCTTTGCAAAGCATGTTGTTTGAAACCTTACAGCTAATGGATGTGTTCAGGTAGAGCACGGGCTCGTGGAATTATTGCAGCTCTTTTTAGCTATCTATCAATGCACCTTCTTGAATTTCATTTGAGAGGTAAATCAAACACTATCTCATCTCCTGTTACACATAGTTCAAAAATATTCAAGGTTCTCAGAGCATTGGAGGTGAATTGTGTTATTACAAAGTTGGCCTTAGCATTTTTGACATGGCCTGCAGATTTCATACTCTTTATCCGGAGAAGCTGAGAAAATTGTGATCAAAAAGCCAAACCTGGAGCTGTGTTCTGGTGGTACAGCTACCTCGCTGCCAAAGGATTGTCAGAGTTAAAAGCATGATCTATTTTGGTGTGAGTTAGAAGTGCTGTTGGTAGCAGTCCTGCTGTGGCAGGAGGACAGCAGTGATTAGAGGTGAGATGTGAGGGGTTTGGCCATGGAGACCCAGCCCAGCAGCCAGCTCGGTGTGTGCTGGGGATCCGGGACTAAGCCGGTGTCCCCCACCATGGACCCTCACGCTTGTGCCAGGCAAGGCACACCAGGGCTCATGTTCAAATCATGACCACTAGCCAGCGGTGTGAGTGTTCCAGGCTGGAATATTCTGGTGGAAATACAGTATTTCTATATAAGCTGGTAAAAATGCAAGGCAGCCTTGTTGTCTGAGGTGGAAGGGATGTGTGTGAAGGCGTGGGTTCTGTCTCAGATGGAGCAGGCCCTCTTGGATTTCATCTGTGAGATTCCTGGATACTATGGAACAGAGGAAAATGGCAGTTAAAAATAATTAGGGTTGATCTTGAAGGTGTCAGGAAAGGAAGTGCCTTACAGTGCCACAGAACTTAGGTTCTTTAAAACCCAGTAAAATAACATTTTTGGAATTTCGGCTGCCTGAAAGGGATACCAGTTAACCCCAGCCACACACTGGCTGTAGTCAGTGGCTACTGAACAGCAACTATCAGCTGCAGGCAGGCTTGAGGTCTAGCAAAGTATTCAAGAATTCCTGAAGCTGGTAGTGAGGGAAAAAAAAAAAAAAAAGGAGAAAAGGAAATCTGGGATCTCTCACTTACAGGAAATTGGGAAAAGCATATATCTCACTGAGAAGCCAGGAAGCACACATGCACATGTATGCTCTTCCTGCTGAGTTTTCCTAGCATTCCCAATCCATGGGAAGTTCTAAAAAACATTTGACTCCAGTTCAGATTCAGTCTCCCTCAAGCAAAAAATGCTGCTTCTCTGCCAGACGTGTGGTCGGAGTCACAGCAGGAGCTAAGGCAGGGAAGTTCCTGCTGGTGATGTTCGCTCGGTGTTGCCATCACTGTCCTGGCTCAGTCTAAAGCTGTGTTGGGCAGGAGCCAATGGCAGAACCGTGTCCTGGGCAGAAGGTTTTGCTCTGAAAGGGAACGTTTGCACCTTTGCACTGAACCATTCCTTCTCAAAACGTCAGTCTGTGTCTTCTAAGGATTACAATGTTCCATTAGCAAAACATAAAGCTTTTGTTGTTGTTTTTACCAGAGGTGTTGTTTTTCCTTTGGAGGCTTTGCAGATCTCTGTGAGACTCCAAGTTCCCTCTGAAATTTGGAGCTGTTTCACAGGGGTTGCTAAGGTGATTTAGTGGGAAGGAAATGCACTGGCAATTTGCTGTTAAGTTGTTTACAGGAGAATATGAATAAAATTTTACCGCCTGAGCAAGGCAAGTGTCTGTGTCTGAGAGTATTCCAGAAAGGCTTCACTACAGAAGAAAATGACTGTACAAATGCCCGATTTGCTGCCCCCAAGGACGATGAAATGTGATATCTGCGGGGTAGAGGCAGAAACATCTCATGTCACCTTTTCATAATTTCAATTGGAATGTGAAACATTTTCATTTTGCTCCCTTTTCTTTGATTTTTGAATATATTTCTATATGAGAATGGTTTGTCAAGTGTTTACTGGGGAATATTTAGTGTTCCAAAGTAGATATTACACTGAGTCATCACAAATAGCTTTAAAGCTATGAGCAAACCCTGCTGCCCCCATGCAGCTTTCCACCCAGGAAAACAAGAGAGCACGACAAGTCTTTGGTGGGGGAGAAAATTTCTTGACACCAAATATCAGGGCTGCCTTATTCCTAGGATATGGTAATTCCACATGGGGTACCAGCATGTGCTCAGCATCCTGCCTTTTTCAGTGTTCAGTCTGTCATGTTTTAGAAGGAAATAAAGTTATGGCTCATGGGGGAGAAGGTCTGAAATGGTCTTAAAGCCTAGAGCCAATGCTAGGGAGGTCTCAGGTGTGTAAATTCTAGAGGGGAGCTGTGGCAGGGAGAGGCTGTTTCCACTGTGCCATCTCGATTTTACCTGGATTCCTCATTTCCTTCTGTAGAACTATTATCTGGGGATACTGACAGCAGATTAGATGTGCTTCTTCACCGGGGCTTTCTGACCTGGCAGAAGATACTGGTCAGAAAGATTACCTGCATAAATCTGCTGACTTGACCTGTAAAGAAACTGCTGGAGAATTGTGGATAAATTGTTCCACCTATTTAAGGACAGCCTTGAGAGGTGGCTGGAGCTGTGGGGTTTGCAGCCCTGCGCTCTGACTGACAGCTCGTTAAAGCCAGAGGGACTGGTCATTGAATGGACTCAGCCTGGGCTCTCATCGAGGTGTGCTGTCACAGCGCTTTGGTTTGTAACACAGGCACGGGTTTTACTAACCCAGAGGACCTGACTCCAAGTAAAAACACTCAAAATAAACACCATGAAATATTTACTGCCTTCTGCACAGCGAGTCTGAGCCATCTGAAAACCTGTCAGAATTCAGACATTGCTGAATCTCCTGAGTCTGCCCTGCATTTACCTTATCTGCAGTCTCTGTAATTAAAATACACTTCCAAATCTTATGATTTCCTCTCTTCTTTTTCCTTTCATATTCTCTTCGTTTGTCTTGCTCTATTACTCTTAATACAACTTTGAAAGACAAAAGCATTCCCATGTCTAGGCCTTGACTTACTGGAGATCAGATTGATTTCCCCCAACGTTCCAGACACAATAGTGATATTTAGAGTTTTAATAAAGAGGTGAAGAAAAGGAAAAATAACTCAGTACTTTTCTGATAAGGAATGCAGGTGCTGTGGCTTTGCAGGTGAGATAAATAAACCCTTTACTGAAACAAAAATATTCCCATTTTTGTCTTTTTGTGCAAATTCTTACCAAGGAGAGGTGCAAAGAGGCAAGGGAAAATTTTATAGCTGCTTCAGTTTCTTTATGGTTACTAAGATTTCCTTTTTGTTCTTCCAAGCAGAAGAAGCTGTTATTTATCTTTTTCTTTTTCCAATGTAAATACAAAAAGCTTCACATCTTGCATTCTGTGAATTTCTGTAGGTGTTGCAGGAGCATGCCTGTTGAAAAGAAAGCTGCTTTAGACAACTGCTGCGGCAGTCGGACTCTGGCAGAGAGGGATGGCTTTGAAAATGACTGGCATTTGTGTAAATAGCAAAACTCTAATTTCTTCACTGAACAAAAGTCCTCCCGAGAAAAGCTTCTTCCAAATTTTAGGCATTTGAATTAAATACAATCTAAAAATTCAAATGTTGCTTGGCAAGTTCCATTTGTATTCTGCAGAGAGCTCGTGCTAGCTCTCTGCATACATGCAGGTCTCATTCAGAAGGTAATTTAGCGTTTTTCTCACATAGTAACTAAAAAAGCAGCAATTAACTCCATCTGCTTTCACCAGAAAAGGCAACATAAATGAGATTTCAAAGGTGCCAAAATGAAACTGAGAGGAGGTTTCCATTGGGTTTACCTGGTTCCAGGACACTGCTGCTCCAGTCTTGCCAAAGATATCACTGGAAATGTTTTATTGATAAAAATAGTCCCGTCTTGCATGTGTTGTTCCAAGGACATGCCTGCCATTTTCTGGAACTGCTCTGAATTTGAATTATAAAGAGCAGCACAAAGACAAAGCTGATGGAAAACAAGTTCCTTTAAGAACAACATTTCCTTATCCACCACGCATTGATTTTGGAGGCTGTTGTTCTGTTTGTTTGTTGGCTTTAAACATGAATTAATCTGCTTTCTTGTTTCAAAGAAAGAGAATTTTGCTGTGGTGAAGCAAAGAGCAGAGCAGAGTGTGGTGTGAGCAGGCATCTGGCAGCGAGTCCTGCACAGGGCAGCCCCGGTCCCTGGGCAGGAGCTGCTGTCCGGACAGTGGCCGGGCTCTGGGGGGGACAGATGGCAGCGCAGGGGTCAGCTCCTTCAGGGGCAGAAATCCTTCCCTTTCCTCCTTTCACTGCTACTGAAACTTGTAATGACATTGGAATGGAATCACACTGCTCTGTTCCGATGAAACAACACCCCAGTCCTGTTCATTCAGTAATTTAAACATCATCATTTCCACAGGCTAGTGTTTCAGATATTGATTTTCATTCTGATTTTTGTGTGATGATATGCTATTAAAAGAAATCATGCAAATAATCCAAGAATAACAAGCTAAGTTAGCAGGACACTTTGACTTACCATAGCGAAATCCAAAATGTCAATGTAATTTTCTTTTTCAGGTTCACATATTAAAAAACCTTTCTTTTAAGATGCCTTTGATTAAATCAGATTAGGAAGGTTATTAAAACTGTCAAATTTCCTGAGAAGTTGCTCTGTACCATATTCTTCCTAAGAATTTTTCAACATGCTATTAATATAATGAAATAATTTTCCTTTTTACCCTTTTTTACATAATCAGAAGTTTATGTATCAGTCTGACATTAGTAAATGGTGCTCAACAATGCATTCAGACTGTTCAGAATCCTGCAAGGTTCATTGTCCTTATGCAGGACAATAGATACTGTTGTCAAAAAACAGAGTAATCCAGAAATTCCAGCTGCATGCTGGAGGAATGTGGGTTAAAGAGTAGATGTGGGGGAGCTTTTCTGTCTCTTAATGCACTTTGGTAGCTGAAGTAGAAGCAGATTAATGGAGCTGACACTCCAGTGCTCTCAGTTCTGTTCGTGTGTTAGTGGAATGTAAAAGCGGTGTGTAGATGCACACTGGAATTTCTGAAGGATGGGGGTTACCATGGATACACTCAAGCGACCCAATTGGTGTGAATGCAAAGCTCTGAATTCTCTCTGCTTGCAGGAGGATTTGTTCTGATAAGAAACTTGTGCTGCCGCTGTTTCTCCTCCCCTTCCCACTTGTTACTGGAGCAGTACAACCCTTGGATGCTGTGTGTGGGGCTGAGGGACAATTCTGATCATGTTGCTCTGTAACTGCTGCCCGCAGCTGGGATTCCACACACCAGGGACACTTCACCTAAATGTTGTTTCACATGAATGATAGAACTAAATAATGTTGGGTGCTACAAATTCCTAATGTTGTGAGAACCTCCCCTGTTTCAGACTGGGAGTATACATGAGTGTTCCTGTCCTTCCACTGCGGGGGGAGAGGTGTTTGTGGTGGAAAAAAAATCTCTGTAGAGTAGATAATGGGGATAGAAATAAGATAGAGGGGGAAATACCACAAAGCTTGTTGAGTTCATGGCTGGTGTGTTTTTCTTGAGAGTGGGAGTCCCAAAGGGGCTTGACAGGAGGAAATGCTTCTTTGGAACATGCAGAGAATTGGTATTGCGAGCGAAAGAGCTTCCAAAGTTGTGTGGGAAGAGGATTTGGTCTCTGAACTGCTGCTTAGTTCTGAACACTTGTCCTGTCCTCACTGCTTGCTTTGCTCTTGTGTAAGCTGCAGTGCCAAGGAGGGGTGAGAAGGGCTCTCATCTCTTCCTGTCCTGTTCTCTGTTCAACTGCTGGATTCCTCGGGAGTGGAATCCCCAGTTCCACGAAGCTGGATCACACCGAAGGCGCGTGGAGGAGCTGCGGCTGACAGCTCCCAGCACCAGGCAGCTCCCAGCATGGACGGGGCTGGCCTGCTGGGAATTTTGCTGTTGCTGTGACCGAGTCCTCTCGGTGATGGCATCGCTGGGAGCAGCCACATGCCCACATCTTGTGATGGCCCTGATGGCCCTGGCACACGGAGTGTCTGTGCCCTCTAACAGATCCAGGGGTTTGCATTTCATGGGGCAACCAGCTCTTCGTTTAAATGCTGTTTCTGTGATAGAGGTACTGATCTCTCAATTGAATAATTGACCCCAAACTGTAGCACATGAAAGAGAGTTACTAGAGCACACTGGCTGATGTTGATGGTGTTGCTACTTCTAGAAGTATTTCTTCTTGGCCCAGCAAAATGTTGCTGAAGTCCTGCTGTTCCTCACCATATTTATGGATTTCTCTTAGTTCAAGTGATACTAACTTGGCTGCTGTACACTAAATAGCCAGGTCCTTATGCTTTACATCCCTGCTGTTGGACTGTGAGTCTGTACTCATTAACACATAAATAACATAGCAGAAGTAGTTTGGATGGAGGAAGACCTATGTGTTAGCACTCATAGGGAGACAGGGGAACACAGGAAAAACCCCATGTCCACTTGTATCCCTGCCAAGGAGATGGTATTAACATTATTTCAAATGTAATACAGCCAGAACTGGAATGTTTCCCCTGGTAAATGCCTTTGGGAGGATGATGCTATGAAATAAATTCTTGAGCAGTGGATTGGTTATTATGAAAAATACTTTTCCATAAGGACCCATAATTTTAGAAAGTACTATCCCCAAGAATAATAATGTGCCATGGTTGGTAAATGATTTCCTTTTAACTTCCAGCATGCAGACCTTATTTTGTGAAATTATGAAAACTTTCCAGTTAATTTTTCCCTTTCAGACCCCAACTAGATCCAAATGGAAAGCTCGATTAACGTGGATGAGAGCATTAATGTGCACTTAGGATCAATGCTTCTTTGTAAGCTGTGAGTGAAAATAGATGAGTGTTGTGGTTTTCTGCTTTCATTAATGAGCTGTTTATCTCAGTCTCCATGCTGCAGGACTCAGGTGGAGCTGTCATTTCTTCCTGCTCATCAGAACTGCTGGATACAATGGGAATGTGTGATTAAGGACAGGCTAAATACCTATGTAGGAGCAGTGGGACTTTCCCTATCCTGGCTTGGGGCAGTCTGTGTTTGTACGGCTGCTCTCAGGATCAACAAGTTTTAGGGAGTTGGATATTTGACTCCCTAGAAACCAAGTATATGCCAAAAAGGAGTATGAATGTTTCTTCTGAAAAACCACTGAAAATAGCTGAATGTTCCAGACGAAATTGTAATAAAGCCTGGAGCATCAGTTTATAGAGTCAGCTGCCTATGGAGACACTTCTGACTGACTTCCAGCTGTGAATGATGTGCTAAAGCTCTAAACCCCAAAGATTTTATCCATTTTGTAATGTTTTGGATTGTCTCACTCCCACAAAATTTCCTTCTTGGAATTCCACTGAGTGAATAGACTCAATAGTAACTAACGGCAACTTACTCCTCATGTAGTTATTGAACTTCTTCAAAGTATTTTCTACAACCAGTTTTCCCTGAAAATCTGCAAATTTTGTGTGATCTTGTGGAATGTGCAACCTGCATTTGTTACATTTTTGCTGGTTTTGCAAAAAAAAATGTTTGCAGTGGGACCAAGGACAAGATTTTATATGCCTTTAAATTGATTGCAAAATTCTAAATTCCTGAGCGCAAAGAAAAGTGAATCAGTCTTTCAGTTCTCTCTTTAAGAAGTGATAAGTTTCTAGATTAAGCTTTTGGAGAAAAATACAAAAATCAGGAATGTGCAAGACCAGCCTCATACTGAATCCCTAATAAGAACAGATACCATTTGCTTTTGCATGGATCCTACTGCCTGGGTAGATCAGTGCACAAGTATTTTATAGTGGAAAAGCTCAGCTGGGAGTGTATAAACTGTGAATGGACAAGTAAATGAGATGTGTGGGTACATCCAGGTGCTGCTGACAGCCTGGCAGTGGCATGTGCTGGAAAGATCTGGGGTTAAAAACCAGATGGGTATAGTTTTTGCCATGTTTTCACAGGATGATTGTGTCTATTTACCCAGATAGACACTGAGAATCAGAATCTTTCCATCCCAGGACCAGTGGCCAAAGCAACCCAGAGGTCCTGAATCCCTTGCTTTAATTGATTTCTCTCTTGCTTCAGATTGCTGGCGACTTACTCATCTCTTGGGCTGTGCTGTGTGGTTGTTGTTATGACAACTGTGGAGCTTGCTCAGAGCACTGCTTTACCTCTTGAGTGTCAGTATCTGGGACACCTTGAGGAAAGGTGACAATCCTTATCTATCAGCTTATCCCGAACTGTGCAAGCCCTCACACAGACACACTGGCTCCAAAGTCTCTTGTGCTTTAAACTGGTTCTCTTAATGTGCCATGTGAATGTCTGAGAGGTCTATTAAGGCATATTGAGAATGCTATTCAGTAGCAACTTGGGCTTTCTGTGCTTTTGAACCAGTTATGAGACCAGAATAGAGAAGAGCCCGAATCCATGCGGTAGCTTATTCTGCAATTGTTTCCCTGTGCAGACAAGCACTCCATATTGAGGAAAGTTGCAGGAGTGGCAGTTTTCCTGGCCTTGAGTGGCTGCCAAACCACAAAGGAGCTAAGATGTATCAACCTGTTGCAGAAAGCTGGGGAAAAGCTCATCCTTCACCTACTTTATGCCACCCCCTATCTCCTGGGATTAGCTGATGGTGTTGGCTGAGTGTCACAATGGTTTACAGCTGTCAGGCATGCTACTAGAGGGAAATGTATATTCAGCAGGATTCTGTCTTGTGCCTTATCCTCTTCTGCAGTCGTGGCTCGGAGAACATGAGGCAAAAACCCCACAGTGAACATGGAGGTTGGCCCCATCTGACATAATGAAATTCATCTTCCTGGACCATCAGACTTGATTAGAAATATTTTGACTTATGCTCAGAAAAGCTGGTGACAGCTTCAGAACCCTTTTATTCTTGTTTTCATTGCAGCTGCTGTAGCGAGCTTCTTTCCCTCTGCCCAGGCCCAGCAGGCAAGTCAGAGCTGCTGTGCTGTAGCCTTGCCTATGAACACGGAGGAGGACGGGAAGGAGGGAGGGAGAAAGGCTGATGGGAGCGAGCACCAGGAGACAGAGAGAATTCTTTTTTAGGAAGGGATTTTTATTAGATCTCAAGATTGCAGTTAGAAGAAACCTGGTGTCCTGTTCTTCTGTGAGAGGCTGAGACACATCCCAGGGTGATCCCTGAGCAGTTTCCAGACTCACAGCACAAGTCAGCAGCTGTTGGAGCCGCTCTCTGCTCACACCCTGGGCTCCTAGGGCCAGGAGCTGAACCCCAGGCAGGGTGGTTACACAGCATAATGCTGAACCGCCGCCAGAAGGGTCTGATCTGGAGAGATAGCAAATGCATTTTACAGCTCTGAACACCTTCCTAAAAAGAAGTGAAATGAGCAATTGTTGTTGTTTAACAGAGCAAAATGGAAACAGGTTGCTAAATATTTGCGTTAGGTGCAATCCTAGTGCTACTCCCTTCCGGAAGAGTCTTACTCTCTGTCATTCACTCTGTAGGCCAGGCCGTGCCTCTTGGCAGCAATTCTGAATCACCATCCAAGGAATCAGAAAGTGTCATGATCTAATCATGATCTTAACAAGCCACTATGTATCTGCAAACAAAAGATGAAACCACAGAAGTATTAGTTTGGAATGTTTTTCAGATGAAAGGTATTGCTGTTTGCTTGAACACAAATTATTACAAATTCTGAAGCAATAAAAAAGAAATTAATTGGTTTTGTAATCTTTTTGTTTTCCTCTGTGAATTAAAATTTGATCCATTGTATTGCTCAGTGTCTAGCTAATTGCATTTCTTGTGGGGTTAAGAAAAGAATCAGTGAAGAGAATATGGGGAAAGACACAATGCAGTTTCACCTTTTCCAATTCTGAGACATTTCCTGAATCTCAGGGAAATGAGGAGATCCTTTTCCCTCCTTTGTGCCTGATTTAAGAGCCTGAGACAAATTCTGCAAAATTAAAATGAACTGTTTTTCATGGCTTTGGTAGTCTTGGTGCCATGTTCTTGTCAAAACCTGAACTTTTCTTACAGCTTCCAAGAGGTGCCCCAACAGTAAAGGGAATGTGTTCAAAGCTGAGTCTGCTAAAACTGACCTGGGTAACAGGACTAAAACCATCAATCTCATCCTGGTTTTTGTTTGTATTTTGTCTATTTCCCCCCCTTCCCCTATGAATGTGTAAAGTCATAAATTATTAGGGGACATCAAGAGCTGAAAATTCATTTGAATTTATGATTAGCCAGTTGTGGAAAAAATAAAATTTAACAGGAGATGAAATAATTTGTGTTCCTACGAGTACACATGGCTTGCTTCTCACTTCTCAGCCACTGTAAACTCTTTGTGGAAGGATTTTCCACTTCTCTATTTCGAATTGCAGTAAAATGGAAAATATTTGAAATATGTCTTAAATTTTCAGTGGCTCCTATTATAAGCAGAAAAAAGGGGAAATAAAACTTCTTGAGCAAGAAAGACTCAGTAGAACAGACCAGGCCTGTCACTGATTATCTTTCTTTCTGAGAACAGGACTAAATTATTATTTCCCAGAGGACTTAAAGCCTTTTTACATGACCTTTATTTTGTGTTTTATGAAAGTCAGTGGACTTTACTTTTATTGAAGCCCTACTTTTTTATCTCTTTAGGAAAAAAAAAAAACAAAACAAAACAAAAAAAAAACCACCCACCAGTGGCTCTCCTTCTACCATGAGGGTGTCTAATTGTGACATTTAAATTTATAAATATGCTTAATGGTGGTGCAAATGAATGATTTAACTTAAATGTCTGTGGACAAGCTCTTTCATCTTATGCATAAAACTGGGAAGACTTTTTAAGGAAAAAAAGATGAAGATGCACCCTAAAACTCCATTCATCATTTCATTTAACTCCAGTAGTCAGCATGATTCTAGGGTTTTTGTCTTTGGAGAGTCATAAAATAGACTTAAATGTATATTTTTATTGTTAACACTATTTTAAAATTTGCTTTCTAGCATCAGTCAAATATGCTGTGTGTTTGTCATTTAAGCTCAAATACTTTTTTATTGTTTTGTTCAGCTTCTTATAACATGGCTGTGCCTCTTGGGTGTCCAGACAGCTTCCCAGGTTGCTCTGGTGCAGGAGCATTTTCTTTCTGGGATCTCAAGGTGTCCTTCTCTCCTGAGTTTTCTGATTTGAAAGTGACTTTAAGATAGAATTTGCCAAAGGTTTGTGGTTCTCCACAGGATTAATCTGGAAAGAGAAACTTTCTCTGGAGTCTTTTTCTAGAAAAGACATTAACAGAAGTTATTTATCGTTTTCTAATCTAACAAAGAGCACCTGTAGCAGGAAACTGAACTGGGTAGGGTGGCTGTGCACCAAGGTGCAGAGAAGAAAATGCCCTCAGTCTTCTTGTACAGAATGAAAATTAGATCTAGGGAAGCCAGTTTGGGAGGGCTGCTTTTGAGGGAGAGGCCCTTCTTTATCCAGGGTCAGAATGATGTTCACAGCCCTTGGGGCTGGCACTAAGCTGCTCCCAGGGTGTGTGAGCTGCCACAAAAATAGCTGTTTCACCAGGCCATTTCTGTTCCTTGGTAACAGCCAGAGAATGTCCTTAGGGAACTCTTTCCTAACTGGGCTGTGTGCTCCTGATGGGTTCTGCCACTTCTCCTGTCTGACTGGCACCCATTCAGCGTGTCCCTCTGTGTCCTGGATTGCAGCTGACCTCAAGCTGTCCCTTCCATTGGAGCTGGTGACACAGAGCTGCAGTTGCAGGTGTCCCATCAGTCCTGCAGTGACTGTCTGTGTACCTGGAGGTGCCATTGCCTCTGCCCACACCAATGGCCGGTCCAGCCTCCTGGCTGCAGCCGTGGGCAGTGAGTGCTGCAGTATGACCCTTCCCTTCCCTGGGCAGCCTTGCCTTGGGGACAAAAAGCATGGGGACTTCTGCTGTCATTGCCCTTGCACTAAGCTGTTGCAGTGCCCTGTGGGAGGTGTTCTGTGGGACTGCTGGCATTGGTACCATCCCAGAGACATTTCCAGGCCCCGTGCTGAGCCTGGCAGGTGGCCCTGGCACAGGTGGTGTCACCAGCCCAGCCAGGATGAGTTTTTCTGGCGAGCATGGCCATGGGGATGTCTGTGGGCTGCGTGCACTCAGCTGCTGGACAATAGCACAGGGTTTGTATTGAACCACTGGGCTGAAAGTGTGTGAGAGAGCAGTGTGTGCTGCAGGAGAGATATAAGTATGTTGGGTAGATTGTAGCTTGCAATCAAAAAAGGAATTTGATAGAAAAAAGAATAACATAAACTTCACTGTACAAAGCACAAATCTGAATGTAATCCCAACTCATTGCAGATGTGGAGTTACTGACTGCTCAGAACTGGGAAATGTGCATTTGAAAGTGATGCTTGGATTTGGTATAAACTGTTTATGAACTGCTCTGCTTGTTTTATAGCAAAATCTATTTAACCTCATAATGCACAGTGTTACAATACTCACCTTCAAAGAGGATAAGCTGCTGAGCTCTTTTTTTGCATTTTCTCAGGTTGTTTGAGGAACTGTGGCTGTGGTTGCATGTACCCTTCTCTGCAGTCTGTCTATCTATTCTAAAGTCATTGGGTGCTCCAAATGGTATAGGGATTGATTCAGTACAAAACTATTTTGGGGGTTAAAATAAGGAGGAACTGAAATCACTGTGAAGCAGGAAAAGCAGAAAGGTTGTGAGCCAAGGCTGCCCTCCTTGTTGTAAGGGATTGCAGACATGTCACTGGCAGATTTCCTGAAGGCTGCTTGACGCCAAAGCTCACAGATTCTGAAAGAAACAGAAAATAGCACAAACTGCTTACCATTACCTTTAGGAATGCAGTGACCCCCTCAGCCACAGCCCACCTGCCTGCTGAGTGTCCTCAGTCTGGCTTTGCAAGGCCCTTATTTGTCTGCTTACAAATGCATTGACTGTATTTTGCAGCTTCACCTGCCACTCAGAAGACCCACTGCACCCAGTTCTCCTCTGGATTTGGAGGTAAGGGTGCAATTTCTGACCCTGTGTGGGAGAAATCAAACTTACGTGGAGTTTCATTTAATGAACACATGGTTAAGTTTCCTGCTGAGTAACTCTGTGTTAACACAGTTGCTTAACCTCAGTTCTGAGCTTTGTACTCCAAGCATCCTGTGATTCAGCAGAGAAAGAATTTGTTGTATGTTCTTCCTTGCTAACTGAATTTCTGAGCCTCACATATTTAATATCGTAACTATGTGAAGAAAGGGTAAAAATCCCCACCTTCCAATAGGAAGAGCCTGTGTACTAAATAAGAGAAACTAAAGCAATATGATAGTCATGTAGTAGAAAAAATTAAAGGATACACAGGAGCCTTGAAGAGATGAAAAGTCATGTTATTTTTAGCAGCATATGGATGACCAGTAAGGCAAAGTATGGGACATTTCCTTTGCTAACATCATGTTTTGGAAGAGCCTAAGCATCCTGCAGAAATTAAGAGGAAATCCTTAAAGTTGAGGTGGATTTGGCTGGTAGAAGGGGCAGTTGCAATTTAGTCTGGGCTCTAGGAAAGTGATCGATGAGATTGGAAAGTTTTCTGATACAAGTGAAAAAGTTAAAATGTGAACGAGGGGAACATAAATGCTGGCTTTGGCAGATTGGAAAGTTTTCTGATACATTTATGAATGAAAAAGTTAAAATGTGAACGAGGGGAACATAAATGCTGGCTTTGGCAGTTCCAGAGTGGCAGCCTGTGTGCTGGATGTGTGAGGATCCCGTTAGCAGGTGTCCTGACGCCAAAATGAACCTTGTCTCCTCCATGGCTGGGATTTCCACGGCATCCAGCACTCAGGGAAGTTGAACACTCATATCAGGTTTCAGGAAGCAAATTTAGAAATAGAGTTCTGTATCTCACTATGGGCAAATCCAAACTCATTCCTCCTCAGGAAGAGCAGCGCGGCATTACAGGTGATGCAGCCACTGCCAACCTCTCAGCAATGAGCTTTTCCTGGAGGGTTAGCTGCCAGTCCTTGTTTCAGTTTTAATCTGCCTCTGCTGCAAATGTCCAGGTGCAGAGCCCAGCCCTGAGGGATGGTGGTTATGTTGTTCTGACTGGCAGTCTCTAGTTGTTTTCAGAATTCACAATTTGTGACAAAGGAGAATGAACAACGTCCACTAAAACAATCTGAAGTATGCCATGATGGTTTATAATTAAGTCATGATCTCTTTTTAAACTACAGACCTTATAAGAGCCTGACCTTTCGGAATTCAGAGACTAAACTAAAAGGGATTTACATAAGTATTTTTTATGTAACCATTATTTAAATCTTCCACTCTGTAATTAAATTTTGTCTCTTTGCAAAGGAGAATGAACTGTTCCTGAAAAAGCTTCTCATATGCTGAGCAGTATAATTAGAGAACTAGTTCGGCAAATGTCACACGAAAATGACCTTTAATGAAGCAATATCAAATGAAAAAGCTATTAAAGCTGTGCAGCTTGAAGAACAGCTAAAAGTTGAATTATTGAAGTGGGTCCTGGGCCTGCTGCTGTTCATATCCCCCATGTGGGCTCCTTCTTGCATGTGATAGAGAAAGGATGAGAACAAATAGTCGTGTGGTGTACTTGGCACAGGAAATTGTGTAAGAGCTTGTGAAGGAAGATTTCACTTCGTGCCACCACTGGCTGCAGAAAGATGCCAGGATCTGTTACCTACAGGGGCTGTGAAGAAGTAGTTTGTCTTCAAGGACAATCCCAGCTGGAATGACTTCTCTTGATGTTTTATCTCATGGATTTAAAAGCACTTCTCATAAATCAAAGCACAAGATATAATTTTAAAAACAAATCACAGACAGCATCAAAAATCATGTTGTGAAACATAGACGATATAATGACTCTTGAACTTTTTTGTTGCTCATTGCAGTTTTTCCTTTTTCACATTTACTATGTGCCTAAAGAATCACCTCAGACCAGGTTGATTTTTCATTAAAGTTTCAGTCTATGTATGTGGAAATATTATTGGGAGGGGAGAAAAAAGAGACCAAATACACAAAAATTTTTGTGTCCTCTTTTTTACATTATGGCTTGAAAAGCCACATAGCAGGGAGTGTGTTACAGGGTGGTTACGGCTTGTTAAGGGAACAAGCAAATGCAGAAAGGGAACGACTGAGGCCCTTTCCACAACCTGCTCAATATGTGCCACTGGTTTTCCTGGCTGTGCTGGGCAAAGCTGTGGTGTGGCTCCATCAGCCTCCAATGTGTCCTGCACAGAAAGCAGGGAGAGCCTCCTGCCGTGGGCACTGCCAGGGATCTCAGTGGGCAGGTGGCCGTGTGGGGAGGTGACAGCCAAGTGTGCCAGCCAAGCTCTGCTCAGAGGAGCCGCTTCTCCGAAACTCCCGAGTGAAACGCTAACAACCCTCCCAAGAGAAATCAGCAATTTCTGATTCGTGCTGCAATGTGGGATGGAGATTTTTATTTGATTGCAATTTTCTTTCATTCTGTAAGAGTTTATTGGGAAAAAAGCAATGCTGGTCTGTCAGAGTCCTCAGACACTTCATGCAGGAAGTTGGCACCAAAAGTTCATTTCGCAATGTTTAAGTTTGTGGTGATTCATACTGCAGGAAAGTTACATTTTTTCCTCCAGATTTCTGCCAAATTGCACTTCTGTGCTAGGGCTCTTCTCATCTCTAACATCACAGCAGGGTTTTGATTGTCTGCCCTACCCAGACGTAGTGCTGCTGTCCTTTTTTTGTTCTCACAGAGACGAGTGGTCTGCGGATAGAGTACCATGACAGAGAAGTCTCCAGGATTTGGGAGCTGATTTAGTGTCCTGCTCTGGCACAGATTTTCTATGTGGCCTTCAGCAAGTCTCTTACCACGTCTGTGCTTTACTGTCTTTCTGTGTCCAGCTCTCTCAGGTTATCCATTCTAGTTCCTTTGCAAGAAGGCATGTGTTGGAATTTCCACAAGGAGCCCTCGGGTTTCATCCTCTGTCTGTGCAGTGCCTGATGCTTTTGAGAGCTCTCGGCCCCAGCTGTTGGCTGAGGGCTCCCAGCCAGTAAGCACTGTGGTACCAATTGGTTGGTTTCCTGTGGGCTACAATTCCCTTCTCCTCTATAAAAATAGAGTACTTGTATCTGATCTGCCCTCAAATGGAAGGGAAGGATTTCTACTCCTCCCCACTGCCCGAGGTAAGGTGAACACTGGCAGCAAGTAACAAATCCACCTTTGCTAATGTGCTTGGGTCAAGGAGTTATTCACAGATCCAGAGCCTAAATTCCCTCTACACCTGGACCTATTTCATCACTATCAGGAGACCATCAAAAAGGATGTGACAGTAAATGGCTTCAGCCAGCAAGCTCTCATGCAAAATGTTTCAATGGTTGCTGAAGCATTAATCGCTTTTCTCCTTAGCTGAACACTTAGCTGGCAGTGTTTTATTTAATCTTATTTACCTCTGTTTACTTGATCCAGTAGTGTAAAAGCAAAGCACTCTATGGAGGAAATAGATTTAGTTTGTTTGTTTGTTTTTTAAATGAGTAGTGGTTTTTTGCCTCTTCAGTCTTGTTTACTTTGAGTCAGTGAATTAGTAAAAAAGACTTTGTCTGTAAGTGCCTAGTTGTCCCACTCAGATTCTTGGTTTGAAGTCAGACAGTTGCTCCCTTCCTTTGCCAAATCCAGGCTATAAGCACTGGAATTATGTGTTTGGGGGAGGCGGCTGCCCACAAACTTCTGGGCACTTCATTCTGTCCTTGCACATTGAACAGAGTGAGCAAACAGTACCAGAGCCGTGCACTCAGCCTTCAGTGGTTCACCAGCTTCTGATTCTGACAGATGTGACTTGGTTTGCTGTGTGCTTGGGGAGTTTTTCACCCAACCGAACAAAATACTGTGCTGACTTCAGATGTTAAGAGAGACATGAGGCCATGGAACAGATCCCTGACTCATGGTGGTAATTTTCTCCTGTTTCCTCCTAAGCCTTTGTTTGCCGACTCCTTGAGGGTGGGCTTCTGCTTTGATGTTTTATTGTCTCTCAAATCACTGGTTTTACTTTTAGCACCAGTAATTTTTTGAGTGCTTTGGAGGGAGGGGGGAAGGGAGAAAAAATAGATGTAGCAATTATTAATGTATTTGGTTGGGTTATGAAGTCTCAAAGCTCATTAAAAATGAGAAACCATGGCAACCTCAACAATCCCTCCTACACATATTATAACTACCTAACAATGTGCAAAGTACATTTAGTGAAGAGAAATAAAGCATAAAGAAAGGGGAAGAAAAAGCATTCACTTTTTATATTACTATTTTTAGTTCTCAGCGCCTGCATACCAACACACTTGTGCTGGCAGCCCTTCGAACTCTTCCATGTGAAAAATTAGTAACTGATTATTGGATCTCTTCTCAGTATTGTTCTTTATTCTCCTGAGATTTCCTATGGTGCATTTTTAGTAAAGAACAGACTTTATGGGAGGTTGGTAGATGAAGAAAGAAAATATTTCTCTGGTCTTGTCCCCTCCTGAGACATTGGGAGTTTGGGGCCGTCCTGCCTCTCCTTGACTCTGCAGGTCACAAGTATAAATCTAACATTGGTACTAGTCATCTATCAAAAGAAAGGTGAAATTGCAGCTCTCTTAAGATCAGTTAAAGGATTTTGGAGAATACTGGGTCTTATATCTAGTTATGCCTATTTTGTGTTTTAAAATACAGAACATTTGCATCTGAAGCTTAATTCAAACTGTTACAGTTGTTTGTGTGGAACAGAAGATAACAGTGGTAGATAATGCAAAAGCCAAGAGGCCATGACCTCCATCAGGCTTTCCTGATAAAGGTTTTTCATTTTCCGTGTCTGCATTGATCCAGGATGTTTTGGTAAAAACTTGGAATAATGACCCTGACATCACACTTGAACTGCACTGGCCTGCTCAGGAAGTTCTTCCTGTATTACAGCTCTTCAAAAGGCATGCTTTCCATAAGGGTCATTCATTCCAAGCTTTATCCACATTTTCTACACAAAGTGCCTGAATTCAGATGTTTCTGTTTAGTAAGACATTAGACTGAAATCCTGATGAATGAGGCCTAAAAACTGAATACTCTAAAAAAGAGCACCTGGCTGAGCTCTCTGCCTCCCTGAATGAACTGCTCCAGAATGGAGCTATCAGCATGGCTGTGAGTGGAGTGAAGGCCTGGGCAGGGTGTGCACAGCCAGCCCTGGGCTGAGCGGGTGCTGTGAGGAGGGCAGTGTGCCACAGCAAGCACTGACTGTGTGGTGCTGCAGCAGCTGCAAGGTGCTTGCTCTCCAGAGTGGATGTAACCAGCTGGAAGGTTCTGCTTTCCTCCTTTCCCTCGGTCATCTCCAGTGCCCTGACAGGACAGGATAGCTTAAAGGTGTAGGAGTTCCCCAGAAGTCAATACATTCTGCAGAAGGAAAGATGCTGGCACCCCCTCGAAGGCATTTGAGGTGACTTGCACTTCAGGGGTGAAAATTCTTACAAACAGGTGGGATGTACAGCTCCCACGTAATCTTTGTAGATAGACATACATTTTTGTGGATAAGTATGGGGGTATTCATTTGTAAGCAAGGGCAAAACCTTCATTTAACCAGTACTGGTTAGCTGGCTCCTGGAATTTCCTGGTAGGAAAGGAAAGAGCTCCTGGTGCCTGGAGAATTCTCCAACGAGAATGTATCAGCCAGCACTCCGTGTGGGAGTACTGAGTGTGTTCACAGTACATGCAGTACCAAACTGAAATAGCACGTTTAGCACCCTGGAGACTGCCTGGGGACACTGATGCTTTCTGTGCTTTCTTTGCAGTGAAAAATAATATTATTTGTTTCAGCAGAAGGCTATTTTTATATTGATGTGGTGTAACAACCTGGAGCTAAAGGAACTTGTAGGTTAGCATAGCCACAGGATCCAGGAGGATGTAAAAATGGGTTGGAGAGCTCCTGAGGAACTATTTTCCCAAATGCTACGCATAGGGAGTTAAGAATCCCAAGTCCAAGGTTAATTAATTTCATTTATCTAATGTACCATATGCATGCTGTGCTCATGGCAACAGTGTATGAAATTTAGGGATACAGTAAGAGGCAGTTTAGCACCAGGGAGCTGAGCATTAATGACCTGCTCTGCCCCATTCAGGCCATTACAGCAGCTGGGTTTTAGTGGCATAAAACCCACAAAGGGATAGAAACTGAAGAGATTTTTACCTCTGTGTGAATTCATAAAATCTGATCATTATTGCTTCCTTAATGGTTTCTTTTTAGCAGAAGTCACCATTGCTTTAGCGAAAGTCACTGTGGCTTTTCAAGGAAGGATGAATTCTGCTGGTTTTCCTGCCAGCTTCTTAGGAATGGCATGTTCTGTTCCTTTGCTGAGGGAATAGTACTGGAATTATAAGGGTTAGCTGAAACTGGAACAACGAGGAAAAGGGGATGGCATATTTGGGATAATAACGTTAGAGAATAAGGATGCTGCTGTTCCAGTGTGTGTGTAGTCCATCATCACCAGCATTTGGAGTGGTTTGAGAGAGAGTGGCTTAGAGTGGAGACAGATGCCTCACCAGAAGAGAAGGATTGAGTTGGTAATGGTTGATGCAGAAGCTGTGCACCTGCGAGTTACAGCCTCTGCAGTGTGTTTTTTACTGACTGGCCCAACTTCTTGCTTGTGTAAGCCATTATAATTCTCATTATGATTTAACTACGTAACCCATCCTGATTTTTACGTTCAAAAAATTCTTCAGCTTGGTGGTCTGCAGAGTGAGAAATAACCCAGGCTGACTGTACCTCATTTGGGGACTCCTTTCAGTCCTCAGCTTTCAGCATGTGACCTTCACTGCTGTGCAGGAGCCATTTGCTTTCCTTTTCCAAGAGCCATCACTGCTTTTTTAGCTGCAGTTTTTTCTGTGGCCTAAACTGTACTCTGTATTCTGAACTGGAATTTAAGCTGAAGCAATTATTTCATCTGGTATTTTGCAAGGGGAATGGCAGATGTATATATTGGAATGGCAAGATTTCTTGTTTAATTTTCAATCCTTATTACTCTTGCATTTTTCCTGGTTTTATAATAATAGCTCTTACTTCCTATAGCAACACCAAGCTCCTTGGTGGAAGAGTCAATTCACGCTGAGTCCTGGATGGATTCCCTGGCTGATGCAGCCAGGTAGGCTTCAAAGATTTAATTTATCATAACAATTTTTTCTCAAAATCTCTGAGGGACCTTGGAGAGTGTTTGGCTCAAATGCATACACTTAAAATTAGACAGTTTTAATTACTTAGCCTGGCAAGTGGCTTCTGTTCAGTTCTCATTGGGGGTTCAAGCAGATCAGGTTGATTCTCTCTGCAGTACATTCTGCTGGGCATCACACAGTGGTTAGCAGGAGAGAAACAGAGTAAATAATTATATAATTGTGTGGGGATAATTACAGGAGTTCATGTTTTATTAGTAACCTGTGTTTCCTATGTGCACAATTACAGCAAAACACACAAGTTCGTTGCTCTCTGTTGACTGCACTGTGTGATGCCTGGCTAACGAGCCGGCAGCAGCCCCTTCTCACCTTTCAGCATACAGATAGTATATGGAAAGCTGTAGCGTGTTTTAGTCATTTAACTCTTAATTCAGCAGACATGCTGCAGTACACTAGTGCACTTTAGCTGTTGCAACAACTAGTTAAGGTGTGGTTGTCAAAATTAATTAACACATTCATTTTCAACATGTAACTCTTACTGCTTTCAGATATTCTGGTTTAAATGGTCAGGCTTTGAGGACAGGGTCCTTGAACATGGAGGGATTTCTGATTTGGAGCAGTTGGGAACTACAAGCTGAGGAATAACTTAACCAATGAGTAGTTCTGGATGGCTTCCTGGTGTTGACACTTTGCCCCTATTCTTGGTGTAAATGTTTTCAGCCTTAACGTGCACAGTCACCCCACACTGGCCCTGGGGTGGGAGCTGGTTCCCAGCTGATTCAGGGAGAACAGGGGGTGACATTTCCCATACCCAGGTACCATATTCAAGATGAGTCAGAATGCAGATCTGCAGCTCAAACCTACGGAAAGGAGGCATTCAGACACCTATTTCATTTGTGAGCATGCTTGTCTCTGACAAGAACAGGCCGGCAGCTTCCCCGGCACCGCTCTGCTGGCCTGCCGGGCTGCCCCGGCAGCGCCGGGGAACCACGGCCGCGGGATGGGTTTGTGTGCTCTCCCTGCGGCGACATCCTCCCACCGCCAACCTGCTTTTTCCTCTCCTTTCAGGAGCATTCCGAGCCTCTGAAATCGCCCCTTCAGGCCCTGAGGCAAACTGTTCGAGGCGTGCCTTTTTATTTCCTCTGGATCGTGGAACTTCTCTGACACAGAACTATTGTTGTGGCACATAATTATGATTGGATGTCTTCATCATATAATTGCATGATATATAATGAGCAGCAAAAGCTTATTTCCTCTACTCTTTGAATACTGAACTTCTGAGATTAATTAAGCTGATACTGAAAATGCTTTTAATTATATATGCTGCATAAACAGCACTATTAAGATCAGATGAGAGTATTATTGCCTGAACAGTTTCAAAATTTTTTCAAATACCCACTGTGTGTATTATATTACTGTTTAAAGAAATGTGGGGATTTTTGAGAGGATGAAAACCTCCCCAGACAGTGGATGGGGTACTGAAGGAATACCTGAATATTTGCTGAAGTAATTCAGCTACTTTTCTCTAATTGCAATGTATAAAAGCAAGAGACTGCAAAATTAAGAGTATTTTATTTGAGTAAATAAGTGCTCCTACACGTCTAATCCCTAATCTTTTGAGGTAGGAAATTCATAAAGTGTGTTTCGATCCTTCCTTCTAAAGCTACAGTCACCCCAAATCAGACTGATAGTGATGCCAGAAACGATGCAATCAATAGGACACAACCAATTCTCTGTGCCAGGTTCCCTGTGCAGAAGTGCCCAGCAGTGCCCAGGGGTGCCCAGAAGAGGAATCCTATCAGCTGGGATGGGTTTCACTACAATCTGTTCTCCACTGACTGTCGCTTTTTAGGTATCTGTCTAGTTACATCTCTGGTGCCCTTTGCAGTGAGCATTTTTAGCATGCCAGGAGAACAGGGCAGAATCAACTTGAACTTTCTGGAATACCATTTGTTCTCTTGTGTTTCAGGAGACTTAAAAGGTTGACTAAGAATTACAGTTCTGTAGACTATACTGCTTTGTGCTGCTGTCTTTATGCATCTGTAGAGCTCCCCATCTCTTCTACAATAGGCATTTTGGTGTCTGTCAAGTGCTCAGGAAAATGGACTCATTTATGTTTTCCTGTCTCTCTCACTAGTCATTTGCAACCATTTGAAATGGATGTGTATTTGCAGCAAAGAAAACTCAAATTCACTAATTGATGCACAAATACGCTCATTTATATGCAATTTGGTTGTTTTTTTTTTTTGAAATACATCTATTTGCATAAAAAAAACCTCTTTCCCAAATATTAGTGTGAACAAAAGCCGTTTTCAGGGATGCCAAAAAATGGCTGAATAGAAAAGCCAATTCAGAATTTGCATAATAGTTACTAATTGTTTTCCTTGCTATTAGCCTGTCTCTGCTTAATAGGCAATATTGGCTTCTGTTTCCTTTCTGGGTGCAGTTTGATGCAAGAATATTGAGCTACTGTAGAAGATCTTAACAGCTGAACGTACCTAGTGTGCAGTTCCAGGGCCTGGTTCCACCCAGGAGCAGAGCAGTGGCACTGCAGAGGCCAGCGTGTGGCCCCTCGCCAGGAACGTACTTGCCTCAGCGGGGGAGAGCCAGGAGATTATTTATTCTCACAAAACATTAGGAGGTTTGGGGGAAATCTCAGTTTTTCTTTGGGGGAAGGAAGATGTATCTTGGTTACGGCCAACATCTTTGGTTGAATGTTTTGTTCTTCCCAAATAGTATTGCTAAAGCCTTGAGAGAGATTAAGGGAAACACACACAGTTTAAATTGGCAGTAAATAAAAAAATAAAGCACTGCTTTGCCCAAGTATATTTTATCCATTTTCTTCATTTAGAGATACAGAGAAAGATCTCACATGTTTTTACTGTTCTTGGTATTTATTTCAGAGTTCCTGTGTTAAAATGTGGAAGTCAATATGGCTCAAGCCCATTAAGTCAGACTGAGCTATCAACTGTCTGCAGGAAATACAACCTGGTTTGCTGGGCAGGGATTTATTCAATAGAGAACTACTGATTCTCCTTGGAAAGAAAGGGAAGAAGAGTAAACCAAATATGTTTTATGCTAGAGCAGAAAGGATGATTGCTTTATTTCACGGATGTTTTGCTGCACCTTAATAACTTGACTGCTAAAAATGAATTGCATCATTTCAGTGGAGCTAGGGATTCCCATGTGCCTGCCTGGAGCAGCAGCAGGGAGCAGGGAAGGTGGAACAAGCTGTGCTTCACCTGCAGCATGGCCCCATGGCAAAGGGACCGCCTGCACTGGGAAACACTTGGGACAATTTAGCGCATGCACAGTGAAAGGATTCAGAGGAGCTGTGCAGATTTAGGAGCTGGAGAAGTTTTGTAAAGCACAGGAGAGAGGAAAATCAAATGGCCTGCTTGGAGGATTTATTGGGAAGTGTAACTGAGATCCCTTTTTAACTCAGATTTGTCTGTCAGCATGGGATAAAATCTGGTTTGTGCTACAGCAGTTATTAATAGAAGAATTGCATTTCCTTAGAAAAAGGAGAAGCAAGAGGGTAATTTTGGCTAATTTTGCCAAAGCAAATTGCAAAGATTTGCAATTAATCTTGAGAGGAATGCATTAGATTTTTATTTTAAAGATCAAATAATAGAGGGGATCTGCTAGGTTTGTATAATATTTATTCTAGTACATATACAGAGAGGAGAAAACAGTGTATCTGCATCTCAATACACTCCTGTCACTTAATAGTCTGAAATTCAATATTTAGAGATGAAACACTGTATTCAACACCCTCATCCTGTTAGGTCCAGTATAGCTTTGGAAAGTTGGCATTCCTTGCCACAAAGTGTTTATTTTCAGAGTGCCAGTTTGGGTTGCAGTGACCTGCCGTGAGTGTGCCCAGGTAAAGGTTTGTTCATCTCTGCTGCAGCCCAGCCTGGCTGGGGTGGGAAGGGGCTCTGCCTTGGGGACGTGCACCCTGCCACCACCACTCCTCCTGCTCCCCTGCAGCCAGGTGGAAAGCTGGCCGATGACAGAAGCCACACTGCTGGCTTTTTGTCTGTATTATCAGAACAGACATTATTATTATTGTCCTGTGTTATCAGGACAGAGAGATCCCACTAAGGACATCTCCAGTCTCATCTCCAGCACTATTCAGCAATCCAGCCACTTTTGGGGGTGAGAAAGATTTCTTCCCTTATTTACAACTTTCTTTCCTTCTCTTGCCCATACTTCCTGCTTTTCACAGCAGTAGTTGTAAAAGAATTTCAGGAAGTGAATCTATTATCAGTCTTTCCAGATGTTTCTTCAACTTCTTGCCCCTTTCTGCAGCAAATCTGTTTCCTTTGAAGATGCAGTGCCCCTTTCCACGGCCCCAGTGGGAGTTCAGCATCCCCTGAGCAGGGCTGTGACTGGGCTCAGGCACACCCTGGTGAAGTTCTGGCTGGACATGTGCTGCGGTGTTCCTGTCTGCTCAGGAAAAGTGTGACACTGTGGTTTCCTTCGTAAGAAACGTATCTCTGTTGAAAAGGAAACATATTTCCTTTAGAAGAACGGTGTCATGAAGAAACCCCCAGGCCATGCAGAGCGGTGAGACTGCAAGTGCTGTGTGTGCCAAGGTGTGTGCCCTGTGCCCTGGGCACGGCCTGGGCTGGGTCAATGTGCCATGAGAACCGTGCCACCCAGCACACAGGTGACTGCACTGCCGTTCTGTCCCTCTCAGCACATTCCAGGATGTTTGACAAAAGAAAAGGGATTACTGCTATCATTGCCACTGTGCAGAGGAAGATGTAAAGCAAGGAAGAGTTAAATTTGTAGGAAAGGAATGGCAGAGTGCAGTGTAAGATTCAGGTCTCCTGGGACTGTTTTTTCTGCTGCTCTGATACATCCTATTGCCATTTATGATGATCCGTTTTTTAGAAATAGATGGTGAATTGGAGCAATAGAGATGAGGTTTAATTTATGTATTGGCGAGTGATGTTCATCCATTTTTTGTTGGTTGCATTGTCCGAGGTGCCAAAAATATTTTGTGTAATCTCCTTTTCCTAGAAGATGTTTCTAAACTGTTTATCAGTTTAAAAACATCAAAGATGAGCAAGGCAGTTGGGATATTTAATTTTTGTGTAGTCATTCAGCAAAGATCAGTGTGAAGGCTTTATCCTCCACAGTTTTAATTTCATGTAGATAAGCAAAAGCTACATTAATCTTTTCCCTGTCGTGCTTAGCAGGGGCCACCATCCCCATTAACCTTTTGACCCACATGTGCCTCAGCCCAGTTGGTTTGGGGGTGTGCAGTGAGGTGCCAGTGGGAGGTCTTGGAGCTATTGGTGCAAACACCTCATGTACCCAGGTTCCCTAGAGAGCAGAAGAAAATGTTTTACTTTAATCCCCTCATTCAGTGTGAAAAAGAAAAAAATTATGATCTAAAAATCAAAATTTACAAATACAGTCTTGGCAAGATTGATTATCCTGTGTTTTAGTCATGGTGATTTCAATGATGAGATTTGTTTATTATTATTGCTACAAGTATTGGGGAATTTTCTTCTGCAAAATGCATCTCTTAATTCAGCATTCAGCCATCACCAGTTCTCTCTAAATCTGTGGTATCTTGCCTACTTTTTTAACCAATGCAACATAAACCTGTGGCATAAAGAGGCAGGAATAACAGGATCAGTAAAGAACTAAATTCGGATCAAAGTCTCTTGGTACCTTTTGCTTTTATCTGTATGCCATTGGTATAAATGATCATTATCATAATTAAACAAGGCACTGTGTGAATTTTTTATTCCCTTGATGATGCCACAGAAACAATATACATGAACTAAATGTGATAGTTGCTATAAAGTCAACTTCCACAGTAGCTTTTAAATGTTGCTGCAGAAGTCTTTGGTGGTTGTGCTGTTCATAGTGAATTAATCTCTTGTTTTTAATTAATTGTATATTTTGAAGTTAATAAAATTAATATTTACAGCTGTGTTATTGCACTGCTGTGTTACTCAATACTGTATTAATGAACAGTTCATCATAAATAGAAATAACATTATATTCTCCTAGAGCTTACTTAGTCAGTTATATTTATTATATTATTTCAGAAATTCTCACCTTAACAGCACTTGGAAATCTGTAAATATTATGCTGCTTTTGGGCAGGACTTGAAATGCTCAGTAGCTTCAGAGTTACAAGCCAGTTTCCCTTTGCTGTTAGAATATGTGAGCCACACATAATTTTAAATAAAATTAGTATACCAGGTGTCATGTGTAGAGCAGGGTGTGTCTTAACACATTGTATGAAATGTGGTATTTTAGATAATATTTCACTCCAAGGAGATATTTCATTTAAACCCTTGATGATTTTGTATTTGCCTCTTACTTTCTTTCAAAAACTAGAAGTCTGTTTTGACAAGAATTTTACACATAGAAACACTAATAGCATGGTAATTCTGCTCAGAAGCTGACAGTGCACAACTGGCATTGGGATAACCCCTTTCCCTGGCTGGAATTACAATCAGCCTTCAAAACTGTTGTTTAGGCGACATTGTTAATCTGCCTCGTGCTTACTCACTTGAACAGTAAGATCAGTTCAGGATTCCCTCAGGCAAAGTGTAATAATGATTTGTCACTTTTGGAAAAGGACATTTCCATTTATTAATTTTCTTTTTTTGATGGGGACTTGGGCTTCAGCAATTGTAGTTTTTTGAACACACAGTGTTTCATCTGATTGAATTTTTCCCAATGCATTTGCATTCCGTGAGTTTTGTGGCAGAATTGTCAAGACTCTAGAGCTACATCAAAAATTCTGAGCATCGAGTGGGCTTAATTCAGTGGAAATTTTATTTCACAGCCGGTAATTCCAGAGCTGCTGGGTGTAGCTGTCCCAGAGCGTGACACTGGCTGTGAGGAATGGCTTTCCTCCCGCAGGATGTCGGCTGTGCCTGGCGGCTGTGCCGGCCGTGAAATGTGCTCAGGAGACACCGGGGAGCCTTTGCATGAGCCAGAGCCGGGGCAGGAAGCTGGGGCTGCTGGTGTGAAATCCCTGGAAAGCGAGGAGGAGGAGGGGGCCCAACCCCTGTGGGGCTGTGGGCAGACTAAAGGACACTGCTGGAGATAGATCACAGCAGATCACAGGAGTCTTCTCTGTGTGGCAGAAGAAGGAGTCTGTTACCCAAGGGAAGCGATGGGGAAACCATTATAATTTGGAGAAATTTTAAAAGGCTGTGGAGAAAACGTGGGAGATCACGGTGTAGAACACCTTGTGCATCGTGTCGTGTGGCACAAGAGAAATGGGGACAAGCCTTTGGGAACCTCTCCTTAATCCTAGGAGTGAGGAAGTGGATCTGCACTTCTCCCTGACAAGGGTCAGATCCCAAATTAGTCTGTGAGTCTTTGTACTTTCATCCGTCTTTATGCTGTCTTGATGTCACCTGAGAAAACAGTCCGGACTGATAGCATGGCTTAGCTGGATGTTTGCATCTCCTTCTGCCCTTCCATCTGCTCATAGGTCATATGTATTGCTGATGTTACTTTAAAATTACAGCAATGGTTTCTGGGCCATGTTAACTTCATTATTAGCAGTGTCGAGCAGAATATCAAAGCAAAATTGGAGGAAAAAAGAATTTGAAGGCAGGGCCTGACTGTGTTATTTTTAGCACTTTTTGGAGTGACTGTTCTTAACTGCCAGGAGCTGACAAGCAGGAGAAACACAGTGTGAATCAAGATGTTCACTTGTCATCTGTTCACATGTTTAATTTGTGAATTTGACATGCAAATGGTTCCTGTGCTACTGGTGTTGATGTGGCTGAGTGATGTACCAGCCGTGCTGGTGCCTTAGAGCAGCTCTCTGGGGGCTGGGGGCTCGCGAAAACAGGGGGTTCTGGTCATGGCCTGGAGGCCCTGTGGGGTTGGGCATGAGGCATCCTTGTTGGGTTACCAAGGCAGGACATCCTAATGTGTGTTGGTTCTCTGTTGTGAGTGTGCTTGTTTATGATTTTTATAATAAAAATAGAAAAAGAAATCCCAAGAGGAGTTTTCAAAAGTAGGCAGTATTTTTATGTATGCTGAAAGTGGGAAAATAGTCAAAAACCTCCCAAAGAGCATGAATACTTCTCACTCTCCAGTAGGCTCCAAGGTGTTCAGCAGGGGATGAAATGTTCACTTGAATGAGATCCTTATTTTCAGGTTTCCCCCCACAGCATGGTGTGGTGCCCACCTAGCCCAGGCATGGCCCCTGCTGGCCAGTGTTCCATGTGCACATGAAGCCTGGAAGTGTGACTGCCACAGGAGAGAGAGAAAACTCGTCACACAGAACAGAGGGAGAGGCATTAAAAATCAGCAATTGTACCAGGAAAGGAAACGGAATAAATTTGTCAAATAGTGGAGATACAGAAGGAGGAAGAGAAAGAATGCATGGAGATGGATTATTGCAAGAGAATGAAGGAAGCCACAAGTGAAAAGTGAGGTGAACTCAGAGATAAATGGGATGAATTTAGCAAGGAAAACAACCCTACCTCAGTGGGTCTGGAAATCAAAATGTCAAGATGTTGTGTTAAGAGCTTTAATAGTTCTATGATGTGCTTTGTGGCATGTACCGAGCTACAGCAATTTCATATGGTCAAAAAGGCAATAGAAATGTTTCTATTTGCCAGTTTTTCCCAAGGCTTTCTGGTTTTTTGCACTTTTACTTGTCTGTGGGGTTTTTCCATATGGTCAAAAGATTTCCCAGTATAACGTGTGTGAGGGCTGAACAGCGGGTACAAGTGGGGTCTAACAGGATCTGTAGAAGAGTAATCAGCACCTGTTAACGCTGGAGCTGACCAGATCCAGCAGCAAAGCCTGCAGAATGGCAGAAGGGCACGATATCCTTTATTCACGCCATGGCGTCCCTTGTGGCTCCAGCGGATGGGAAGAAGGGAGAGATTCCCGAGCTGCAGAATGTTCAGGATGACTCGCAGCAAGGATTCACTCTCCTCCAACATACTCACTGCTCTATGTGCAGTTTGTGCATGGTTTGTGCAGGAGCCCCATGAGGAGGGCCCTGCACGTGCCCCTGGGACTCCTTCCTCGCTCTGCTGGGGACAGAAAGCCTCACTGCCCATGGTCTGACACTCGGCAGATTCTTTTGCTTGGTTTTGGCTTTTCATCGGAAAGAGAAACAGCTCCCACATTTGTGCGGAGTAGTGGGGAAAAAGTTCCATTGCCTCAACCCCTCCTGATTGGGATGTTATTCCAAACGCCTCAGCAGCTGATCTGGCGAAGGAGCAGGAAAACATGTTGTATTCCATAGTACAGCTGGGCCCCAATTCTACTGCATTTTTTAAAGCACTAACTTAACATTTTCTGCTGTGATTCAAGTTAGCATTAAAACTCTGACAACAGCTGTTTCTTAATGTAGAAGTGGCAAATAGATTTTAAAATCCAAGACATTTTCCTTCCCAAATCGCTTACATTCTTCCTACAGTACCTAAATGATTGCTGCTGGCTCATAGAGCTAATGAATTGGATTTTAAACTCTGTATTTGCTACAGCTTATGACCCCTAATTTAGAAGATATATGAACTGTGGAAAATGGGTACAGAAACAATTCTCCACTATTTGCATTCCCTTGTCTGATAATATGTAAGGGACTGATTTTAAAAAATATTTTCTAAGTTCAATATATGAATGCATGGGCATATACTGATTCATTATTATTGTTATAAACAGATTTAAAAAATTTCCACTTCTTTTGTAAAGTAATATGTTAGTAAAACTAACTGTTGCAAAGTAAGCAAAATATTTCTTTTAAAATATCAGATGGTCTTGATTTTGTGAAGGGCTAAACCTTCAGTGCTGTATTGGCCTTGCACTGTTTTATTACTTTTGTATCCCAGTAATTCCAGAGGCTTCACATGGGATCAAGATGCCTGTGTGCTGCTGTTCCCTGCATAAGCTTAAGAATCAAGATCATCAGAAGGGTACCTTCATAAAAATTGTACTTAAGGTGATCAATAAAATCAGGCTATGGCAGTCCTGATCAGCTTTCATCTACTTGCAGCTGTTTCCCTAATTAGTGCACACGGGCCACTTCTCTTTGTGTTTAGTTCCAGTGGAACAGAGCAGGGGCTTTCCAGAGGAGTCAGATGGTCAGGATCACTCACTGGGAAACCCCAGTGTGGGTGTGTGGCTTGTTGTGGGGTGGCACCTCCGCAGACGAGTGGCTTTGGGGCTGGCTTCTGCAGGCAGACACCACGTTAGTGTTGCAGAGCAGAGTCCATATGGGGTGCAGAACCCTTCATCCTGAATAAAGAGTTGCTGTGGGGTACCTGTAGCCTGTACCCTCACCGGTGGCAATGAGGATTTCAACCCCAGCCATGGTTTGTATGTTTATCAGTAGCTAAGTGGCTAAATAGCCAAAAAATACTCTTCTTTTTTTTAATACTTTATTTCCTTCTTATCAGAGTCAAAGTATATTACTACTGCAACTCCCTCATGTGAAAACCAGAGATCTGACTATGCTGTCAGGGGATGGGAGGATTAATGACTCATGCTAATTGTATGCTTAGAATATGCTGTTTGGAAGACTGTAAATATCTACATTCAACTTGAATGATCTGAAGTTAATGCCCTGGCTGGGCATTCCAATTCTCTGCAGAACTGAAACTACCAAAGGCTTTTGTGGCACCTGTCTGAAGACACGGTTCCCTCCTCTTCTCGCAGACCATACAGCACTAAGTGATGATTAAAAATCTCTGCTAATGCAAGAATTTGAAAGCCACACAAGCTGTCAGCTCAGTCGGGCAGAGTCGGAGCTGTGTGGCTCTCCCCAGAGACCTTGGCACCGGCGGCAATCGTCTGCCGGCCCTCAGTCCTTTCATTAGTTCTGCTTGTCTAAAGAGATTTTCCTTCGGCTGTTGCGGCTGCTGGTGGTTTCAGCCATCCTCTGGCTGGTGGCAGAGCGTGCTTCCATCCCCTCCTTCCTGGAACACAGCAGAGCCACAGCCACAGGCTTGGCCTGGCTGGAGAGCCTCCCCAGCTGCCCAGGACAGTGCCTTCCCCTCGGAGACACTGCCTGCCGAGGGCTCGGCCACCTCCCAGACTTCCACACTGTGCTGCCTTCAAACTTGGCCTTTCCTGCTCTTTTCAAACCCTGCCCTGCCCTCTGCCCCAGCTTTGGTTTCCAGCCATGCAGCCCTGCTTGTTGTCAGCATTCCATGGAGTAAAGTATAAAAAGCTGACAACCTGGCATTTTTTCCTGATACTCTGTAATTTAAAGCTAAATATGGATCCGGGTCTGCCTTGGCTTGTTTTGGAATTGCCTCTTAGTTATTTTGGCACTGTTTCCCACCAGTGTAGTACGCTGCCATGTGTATAGACTGTTAGCTGTCATGGATGTGACTCACTGTTCACCTCAAACAGTACCTGGATTATAATCAATCAATGAAACATAACCTGAATTTCCATATGGCCCTCCTGGCAGAGCCTTCCTGAAGCTGCCCCAGCACCTAACCTCAGCTAGCCCTCCCCAATCCCTTGGAATTAACACAAGGTGGCACTCTCAGGTATTATCACTTTCAGATTCACTTCATTTGGCTCTTAGAATTCCTACTTAACCCAACAGACCTTGTTCCCCAAGTGATTCCCGAACTTTTCTGCTTTAGTAAGATGCCTTTTAGGTATAATGAGTAAGAAAATGTAACCAAAATGCTACTGAGGTCCGCAAAAGTCAAGCTGAACCCCAGGACCAGGAGCGCGTGGAATTCAGGCCCTGCTCAGAGTATCAGTTCCTCCTTTCTCAGAGAAAGAGTCCAACACCCCCCGCTTTTGCTGGTTTGTTAGCGTAGTGTATGTGTTAGCAACTTGTTGCTTAGATGTTTGTGTCAGTTTGAGTCAGATGTCATCTCTAAATGTGTGGATAGTGCTAGAACATAAGTAGAAAAGTTCATGCTCTGCACATGCCTCGGGTGGTGGGTAAACTGAGCATTTTGAAGATAAATCCCTGGTTATACAGTATGAAAACTTTTCACCAAGTTAGTGATTTCTGGGAATTTGGATGGATCATTCTCCCTTATTTCTCAGCTCAGATGAAGGCAGCCAGATTCCAGAAGATGAGAACATTTTCAGCGAGAAGTCACTGACAGTTTAATACAGAGAATAAATTTGTAGTTGCAACACTCACAATAGCAAAAATGGGTGTGTTTTTTGTTCTGATAATAGAAGCAGCATTGTCAAAAATATCGACGTGGGAAAGCTATCAATAGGGAATTTTCTGAGGAAAAATTATAGGCTTTAGCTGGTGCCTAGAGTGGATAAATTCCCTTTTCATTGGACATCATTACTCAATGCAGCTTCAATATTTACAGTTCAACACCTACAAGAAACTCGGGATTTATCTTAGGGACAAATTGGTCCCATTCCAGCATTCACAGAGCAGTGCTCACAGCTGTCAAATTGAGTTTCCAAGTGCATTTAATTTTGTTCCTTTCTTGGAATGTAGAGAGGACTGGCCTTGGTAATTCCTGTAACTGCTCATTGAGCACTTGCTCTTTGCTCCTTCTTACTGTGCTTTAGGAATTAACCTGGACAGCCTCTGTTATTCCCAGAGTTCTGGTGAATTAAACACAAAAAATAACATTGGGGCACAGTGAAGGCCCCCAGTGTGGGTTGTACTTTGCTACATCACACCTCACACCGCAAACAGAGTCACATCAGGTGACTTTGCAATGGATACAGGGCAGCAGATGTAAGTCTCAATGTAATTTCAACTTTATCAGCTTTCTGTGTTTCAGAGCATATAGATCCTGTTCTTTAGACACGTGTATTACTTAAATGCATCAGTTCCATAAGATGCTCCAGCATTTACACAGTACATTTCCTTCCTGTCGCAACATCCTGGAGCTATTTCTTCAGAGACAGATTGTTTGAGTTTCTGCAAGTCAAAGAATGTTCAGTACTGCAGAAGAATCACTGAAGCTGCCATCACACGGTTCTTCTGGCTGCACACACCGCATTCTGTTCATTTCTTTCACCTTCCAAAACCTATTGAGAAAGCGCCCTTGGAGTGCTTTAAAAACGTTAACACGTTGTCAGTCAGTATGTTGTCAGAGCTGTTCATTTGTCCTTTCTTGCTTACTTGGAGCTTAGAAATGATTAAAGAATGGAGCTGTTCCAGAAGCTTGTAAATACTGACACGTTTTTCACTGTTCCCAGCTCCCAATACATTTGGCCAAACTCAACAGTAGTGAGCAAACACACAGGTAGTTCACATACCCAGCTTTCTCCCTGTTTTGTATCTAATTCCGTGCTAGAACAGATACTACACGTTGTTCGGAGTGCAGCTCTGTGTGCCAGGTACAGAAGTTCTGTGGAGAAAATGAGCGCTCCCTCTGAGCCCTCAGGTGCTCACAGAGGTGCCACATCTGCCCTGGGCTGGCCACGCTGCCTGCAGAGCTGCTGGCTGTCTCTCCTTGTTCCTTCTCCAGGTGCTGTGAAATCACCATCTGTAAAACTGATGGCCACTGTAGAAATAACCTCTTTCTTTAAACAACCCTCTTACTATTGGAGGTCACATGTTTTCTGGGAGAATCCAAGCAATGTTTTTGTCACAGGCAAAAAATGCTGAGGAAGAAGCTCTGAAAGAGTGAATAGAATGGATCTCTGTCACATGAAGAGTGTTCTCCCACTCTCATGATCTTAAACATGGTATTTGAGTGGTTGTTCAAGAACAAACGTGGCCTTCAGCAGGGCGCCAGGCAAGGCAGAACTGTAGTTTGTCGTGCATCATCCACACTTCCATGGCTCTCGTCTGGGAGGGCAGGGCTGGGCTCACGAGCCAGACACATGATAAGGGACAGGGAGTGCTTTATTTGTTGTTTATGTCTCTGTCAGCTACCACGGGAGAGTGAGCAGCTCAGCTGGCCTTGCCTTGCCCAAGGGGTGACTCCAGAGCTCCCTCCTGTGCACAGCAGTGATCTCTGTGATGGGCTTCCAGAGGCTGCACAGCAAGGTGTCCATGCAGACACAGCCCACCCCTTCCCTCTGCTGAATGCAGAGCCACAGCTGGGGCAGGAGGGCTCCATTCTGCACTACTCAAATGTTCCATAACTCTTCAAATGATTTCCTGAGCCAAAATAATTTGGACATACATATTTGAGCATTCAAAATTGTAGTTCTGTTACCCTGTTTGTCTTTTTCCACACAAAGTGGAAGCTTGAATACACAGCTTCCTTGAACACGTGTGTAGTTTTTTAGAGAAACATCAAGGAAATATTTCCTTTTTTCTGAATTTTAAACTCAACAGCCACTGTACTCAACCAAAACAGCAGAAAGTACTAAAATGGATGTGAGAGGACAGTGCAAGCCATCTCACCCTCGCTGAAGGCTTACGGGTGTGCAGTGGCTCTGTGCTACAAACACGCCGTATGCTCCAGCCTCAGAGTCAGAGCTGCTCGCTGCCTGTGCTCTGGAGACACGGGAGCAGATGGTGCTGGAGCTGTGCCACCAACAAGGTTCACACATGCGAGTTTCTGAACAGAGACAAATCGGCTGAAAAGGGGAGTTCATGCTACCCGTGGCTGCTCGGTGGAACTCTGCAAGAACTTCTTCAGGTGTTTGCAGAAGATGAGGCTCTTACCCCCGCTCTGAGAGTTCAGAAACATTCCCACACACTTGTGAAACCCCACAATAACCAGGAGTTTGGTATAAAATGAAATGACGTCTCAATCCTAAACTCATTCACCATTGCAAGTCCATCAAATGGCCATTAAGGATTCTGCAGTGTGAAAGCTGGTAGGAACAACTTCTCCAAAATGAAATAGCTCTGTGTTTGCTTCTACCCTCAGATACAGTTTTCTCTGAAGTGAAAAGCAAGAGTTATAAATTTTTTACATTTCATCTTCTTGCATGACAGATCAGGTTTTTAAAGAATCTTTGGTGAAGGATCCCAAGAAGAGCATTTTGAAAATGCATGTGCACTTCCCAGAGAAATTCATGCCCAGTGTCTTCAGCCCTGACATGAAATGATGGTGTGACCAGCTTGCAGTGCCCATTGCTCCCCCCATCAAAAAGGCCAGGTTTAACAGGAAAAAAGGTTATGACTTTTAAACACCTACTGTTCATGAATGTGATAATAGATATTGAATATTACATGTTCTGACACCAGGCCTTCTCTGTGGCGGTGTGCGATCCCAGCAATTGGAGCTAAAGGTGGTGGTCCTGGAGCTCACTTTTATGAATAGAAAAAAGATCAAATTCACAACTGATTAAAACAAAGCTTAAAGCAAAGGTTATGCAACACTGACCAGAATGAAAAATGAAGCCCAGTGTCTGTCAATTTGCAGTGTTTACACAGTTAATCATCTCCAGCAGCCCTCAAGAAGTTTTATTTTAAAATCTTTTGTGTGTTTTTATGTAAAATATAAATATGGATGCAATATGTAATGTTCAAAACTTACCCCAAAACATCTGGAGGCCATAAAATAAAAAAAATAGTTCAGTCCTTTGTAAAGATGAGCACAGCTTTGCAAATTGACCATTGGAAAAGAGTGGCTGGGCTTCCTGGGCCACCCTGAGCAGGTGACCCAGCCACGATGGCTGGGCTCTGCAGCATCAGCAGTCTCTGCTCTGGAACCCTGAACAGGGCATTTAAACTGTTCAGTCTCAAATCTCATGTGGTTTCACAATACAAACCCTGAGCAACCAAATCTGCAGATCATTCACATACAGGGTAATTTGGATACATTTGGGGAAGCTTTGGACATTTTCTTAATGTGCAGATAAAATTTTCTTTCTTTGTGTCACTTTTAAAGATAGACTAAAGCAGTTTGTGGTTCAGAATTGACTGCAACCTGTATCTTTTGTTCTTGGAAAAGACCTTAGGGCCAAGCTCCAGTAACCTAGATCTGAGCACAGCCACTGTCCAGAGCCTGCTGAGTAACCCAACTGTAATTAATGGCAGAAAACCCCAGGGTGTGAATTCCCAGCAAGCACGAAGGGATTACAGTCCAGCCCCTGGTGATGGAATGATTGTGTCAGAGTGCACAACCTTTAAACCAATATGGTGCCTAACAGCAAGTCTGTTCATACAGTACTAGTTTTGCAATTTTGTTTTGTCTCTGTGCAAACTTTTAACAGGACCATCCCCATTCTCAGCCCCTCTTTAGTATTGAACTGTTCAGTGTTAAATAAAATTGGTGAATATGAGTATTTTGTACATACAAAGTAAGAAATTCAGGATATTAAAATCTGGAAGTAGCTGGGGTTTTATAGGATGCCTGAGAATTCAGCTTAATGCTGAATATGAAGAGTAATACTCATAGAAAATGAATAAGTACAACCGACAACATATCAGGAGTTTAGTCTAGGTGGAGGCGAAAATGATAATCCACAGACTTGTGTGTTACTTTTGCCAGCACAAAACTCAGCCTCGGCAGGGCTTTGTTCCCCTTCCTTTCCCTGCTCGAAGATCACTGTCTCCTGGGTGCTTTGGCTGTTAACACAAGCAATATTTACCCAAATGTCACGCCTAATTGCACGTGCTAATGCTCTGTGCATGAGAAACGAGGAGTACAAAGGAGCTTCCTTTCACCTATTCCGACAGCACAGAAAGCTTAAGATGCAACCTACATTTTACGGGGTGGAACTAAGATTAAAGGACAATTTTTCATGTAGATAAATGCACTTATCCAGTTTTATTCTGGGGACAGCAGCGCTTTCAGACTGGGACATGCCTGATTGTACTGCAGTGTGGCTTAGAACATCCCAATATTCACTCCAGAAACAAGCTTTTAGATATCAAAACGGTGAAGAGTATTTTTCATGGGAAGGTAGGAACCTGGAGGCTGTGCTTAACAATGCTGTGCACATCCTTATGCTTAGACTCACCTGTTTAAAGCAAAAGCATCAAATCCTGGGTCTGATAAGCTCAAAAGGCATCTTTTGCCAAAAAATCCAGTAATTCAAACCAAGAATGTCACTATGGTCTATTTTTGAAAATGTTTGATCACCTATTGCTCATAACAGTGCCACATTTTCTCTCCAGCCTTGTCTGAATGGAAACAGATCTGGAAGGGCTGGGAGCACCCCAGGGTGTTTGCCTGTCAGGCAAACCCGCCGAGAATCGTGCTGAGAATTCTGTTCCAGTTGTTACTGCTGGTTCTGTTACTGAAGAGTATGACTTTCCCTCGGAGTGGAAGCAGTCTCTGCGGTTTAATTTATGAATGCAAGCAGAGCTCTCAGTAACTCATCCGGCAGACACTGGATGGAGCCCTACCCTCTGAGGATACTGCTCCAGCTGTATCCGATGTGGCAGCGTGGATCAGAGAGGAAAAGCCGCCTTAATGAATCCTTCAGGCGTTTTCTCAAGAAATGTTGGATCTAAAAATAGAGTGTGGAACAGCAGCTGTGGCTCCCATCCCGGGCAGAGGCTGTGCCCAGCCCAGGCAGGACAGGGCTTCCTCTGGGGCCGGCTGGGAGAGACGGCGAGTCTGGGGTTGGGGAAGTGCCTGAAATGAAAGGGAACGATAAAAATAAGTCTCTTCCAAAAACCAGTCAATCTGGGTTTGATTGCACCAGAGAGGGGAGTTCCTCTGGAACTGGCTGCAAAGGGAAGAGGACTGGAGCCAGCAGCTGAAGCCCCTAGGCACAATGACAACATGTTTTGGAAAGTTCTGGATCAAGTCTTTTGTTTCTTTATTATTCTGCGGTTGAGCGTATGCCTCTGCTGGAAACGCAGTTTTGCTTCATCAACCACACTTGTTTATTTATAGATTTATTTTTTTTAATCAAAATTATAGACTAGCTTTGCCAGTGCTTATTACACCAAAATAAAGTCAGGACAAAGCCCTTTGAAGCTACAAACATTTCAGGCCTTTCATTAGTATATTGAGGGTTTAATTCTTAGAAAGAAAAAATAAGCATTGGAAGCATAAAGGTAACGTTTCCTGGTTGTTTTTAAAACTTTTTTTAATATAAGTAAATGTATTTTTGAGATTCTTAATTTCCCTTTTCTCTTGTCCTGCTTCCCCCAGGCAGGCAGTGCTAGCATGTGTCTCTGGTCAGAGGGGACCCCAGGGCAGTCAGTGCCAGGGCTTTGGCCAGGCCTCGCTGGCCACAGCTGCAGGAACTGAACTGTCCAGCTGGGTGCTTCTTTTTCATTGGCTTCAGATCTGGGAGATTGTTTTCCAGGGGCCCTGATATTTTAAAAGTAGCCTGATATGGTTCCTGCTTGGCTTGGTGGTAGATTGGCTGACAGCTTTCTGCTTGTGGTGCTCTCATCAAATACCAGAACTTTCACTGGAGTCAGAGGCTGAATGTGTAACCTCTTGGTGATACTAATCTCCTTATATTATCACTGAATCACTGCCAGCCCATTCTATGGACTAGTATCCTTTTATTGCCTGGAGATGCCTTCAGATTTTCCTTTAAATTATGTTGCAAATTCAAGAGTTGCACGCACACAACAGAATAATCCGGGCTGGGTCCCGTTCTGCATGCAGAGAGGAATGCCTGTGAGACATTTTCCAGTGTATTTGAAGAAGGAGAGTCTCAGCTTCTCTAGCACCACTCTCTTTCTAAGAACTTCCTGGAGTGTCTGGAAGAAGCAGTTACAGGCAGGAGCGTGTCAGCCACATCAGGGCTGAGGAGGTAGGGAGTGAGTGTGGATCTGCAGGAGAGCACCAGCTCTGCCTCCCATTCCTGCTCATCCGGAGCTCAGGAAGCATTCCCTCACGTACAGGACTTCACAGAAACCTCACACATTTACTTTGTCCCCTCCAAGTGCTGCAAAGTGTTTGGTGATGGTGGCACGGAAAGGAAAGGTGCCTAGAAGTGCACAAAAGCTGTTAAAAATTTCTGATTGCTAAAAACTATTACTTCCTCTGTCCTTCCTCAAATTCCTGGTTGCTACATGGGACCCACCAGGAGGCAGCTCAGCTGTTCATCTCCCACCTCAGTGACACAGTCAGATATCTCTGGCAAACTCAGGATATCTCTTCAAAATAATTTTATTAGCCTAAGTATTTTCAAATAATTAGTTGTAAAAGCTATTACCAGCAATTCCATATGCAGGGCTGCAGCCCGAGTTTGGGAAACATATGGACATCCCAAACTGTAATGAGCAGGCACTGTCTTTGGAGGAGAAAGAAAAGCTGTTTTCCTTTATTCTGAAATCATGAAGTGAATGTTAATCAGAATAGTTACCATTTCAGCTAGTATCCATCGGGATTCAGGGAAACACAAAATAGCAGCATGTCAGTCTATTCCCGGCTGGGAATACAGTCCAACACACCACCTGGCAGCTTGCTCCTCTGGGAGGAGATCTAGGAAAGTGGGAAGTATCAGTTGTCAGATTTCCTCTCATGGCTTTAGCACACTGCCTCTGGATCTCTGTAGCTGCGGTGCTTGTTGGGACAGGGTGTCCTCAGTGGGCTCTGCACAGGGATCTTTGTGGCAGGCTGAGAGCAGAGCCCAGGCAGCGCCGGGGAGCTGTGACCCGCAGTGTCACCTCCCTGCAGAGCAGCTTGGCTTTTCCTGATTTTTAATGGATAGCTCGCTCCAGCAAAAACATCCCCCACGGGACAGCAAGGTGGGAGAGTGTCACGGGGTGGGAATCAACTCTGGGAGAGAGGCAGGAAGGAAGAGTGGGGATCTGCCTTCTGATAGCCCCCAGACTCAGCTCAGCTCTTTGATCAGGCCCCAGTTGAAGTCCCATCTCATATTCTTTTTCTGGTTTTCTACTTCTTTCTTCTATTTCTAATCATCAGGCTGACCAAGCTGCCTTCTCTGGGAGGCAGAGGAGCCAGGGCTTCCTCTGTGCATTTGCTGCCTTGGATTTTAATTCCAGAAAAAGTAAGGTTGCTGGGGAAATCCAGGGTGAGATTTCTCATTCACTGCCACTCGGTGCGTTTGTCTGTACATTCAAATTCTGTCAGGACCTGCCCAGCCACTGTTTTAATTGCTCTGCAGCACATTCTGTCCTTAGGGTCTGTCCCTCCTTTGAACTGAGATCACCTTAACCCCATCCCAAGTCTGATGTCCTCCACAGACTTCAGTGCTGCCACAGGCCAGTAATTACAGCATTAGTTCTGCTCTTACTTCAAGTGAAGCACTGTCATTTTGTCCTTCATGGCAAAACCAAGCCTGTTCCACCTCACAACAGTTTTCTGAAAGCAACTCTTCCTGTTAAGTGAATTGTGTGTTTTCTTCCATCTCCCTTCAGGAATGTCGAATTCAGTTCACACTTATTAGTGAGTACTTACCTGTACACTACTACTGCCAGTACTTAACACAAAAGGCAGATAAGTTCTCATTTGAGGAATAAATACACTGGATGCAGACCATAAATATTTTTGGTTGAAGAAATGTTACTGTTGTTAAAGCAAACTGATACTACCACGTACCAAAGAACTCTGTTGTGTGGCTCCTGTGCTGGATGAATGACCACTCTGATGCTTTGCATGCATTCAGGGAACACTAGAGGCAACTGAAGGGTATTTTCAAGCCATAGAGCTGAGACAGAAACTTGTGAGGTACTGTCCTACCTTTGGAGAGGAGCCAAGCACAATATTGAAGATGTCTGGATTTTTCCTGGGGAACATCCAATTGCTGCAGCAGTTACTACATGAATAAGAGTAAGCAACATTTTTCAAGGTTAGCAGGAGAACAAAGAGCTGAATAAACCTGTCAGTGAATTTAAAGTGAATGCAAGGTGAGACAACAAAAATGCAGAATGAGCAAAGATCTAAATATTCCATCTGGACATTCACAACCCAGAAGGGATGGTGGCTCTGTCAGAGGAGGCTTGGTGTAAAACAGCTTGGCTCTGGGCAATCCAGTCAGCTTCAGCACAGTGCCTTTGTTGATCAAATCCACGTCTTCCAGTAAACCATCTGCAATGTGATTTGTCTTGCCTGACCAGAATGTAATGAGAACACATTCGTGTGTGGCAGTACATGAGTTTCTGTGCTGTTGTTGACAGCTTCAATGGCTGTTTTCATAAAATTGGAAAATAATCATAATGCTGCCTGTGTAGAAAGTGGAAATATTCTGAGAAAGTTGAATTGTCTTTGAGAGCTCTACATCAAAGGGATGGAGGCAATGCAACATTGAATTACCAAAGGATTCCAGCCATGGAACAGCAGAATCCAGGGCATGGGAGGAGGGAAAGATACAGAATTTACAGGAGCTGCCTGGCTGCCTTTGGAGGGAATATCTTGCAAACCTGTCAAATGTGGCCATTCCTTCAACATCTGCAGATGCAAGGAAACGTCTGATGACAAGTTTAGGTTCTGAATGGAACAGCTGCACTGTTATTAGAAGATTCATAAAACCTACAAAAGACCTCATGAATTTCTAAAGCCTCTGAAATGAAGAGTGTGCAGAATAACATCTGCTCATCTTTCCTGAGCTCTATTGTTGCATCTGCCCTGACAAAGAATCCCAAAGAATGCACATTGTTTGCATGTTTTCTAAACACTTTAGGAGACATCATTTCTAACAGCTCATTTGAATCTCCAGGAATATCCTTTGACACAAATCCCCCCTGCAATCAATCAGGAATTAAGAAAATCTGTTCTTGTTTTACTATTTGAAAAAGAAATCTGCTGAAAATCAAACAAGTACAGTTGCCAGAGGCACTGATGGGAATGGTCAGGAGCTGAATGATTGGTCCCTTTCTGTGGTTTTGCTTTGGTCACACAAAGCTTTTGCTCCCACTAGTGCCTGGGGGGGGGAAAATACCCGGAATTTTCAATGCCTGTATAAACCTTACAGGGCTTCAACAGTACTGAAATAATTGAATGATGGTAGCAGGAGTGTTAGTGAAGAGGTTACAGCGAAATGTACTTCCTCTTTTTTTCCCCCCTCTTCAAAATATTTCAAATAATAACAGATGCAAGAGTGGCAAGCCAGAAAGTAAAATGAACCCCCTGTTATTGATTTAGCTTTTGAATAAGCTTTAGTTCTCCATCGTTCTGAGTGTTATCCAGGTCAGAGGGTTATTTTGTAGGATGGAAGATTTTCTGTGGAGAAGCTTGAAGAAGGCAGTGCTGCGGGATATGCTCTATAGAATCACTGAGCTATCTGGGGATTGTGCAGGAAAAACAGAAGTACTGCTGCTACTAGAAAAGCCACTGCCTTTCTTCACTCCATCACCAAGGTCAATGAACAAACAAGGCTTCCTTTAGTGTTGGACCAACGTGATCCTGAGATTTAACATGTTTGAAAGAGGCAACACAAAGAAAACTTGGAACATTTGAATTTTTCTAACCAGGTAATTCTGGTTTCCTTCTCTATGACCTTGTGAATGTCTTAGGTAATCTCAATAAGATACAGGGAGTTCCTTCTTCTAATTGTTTTGTGACCTTTTCTCCTCTCTCTCTCTCTCTTCTTCACACTCAAGTCAGTGCTTATTAAAATAAATTCAAAAATTTTATGTAATTAATATTGATTCCTGTAGTTAGTGGTGCTGAAAATGCAGTTTATTGGCTGTGCTGCCTCACAGATCCTCCTGCAGTAGCTGAAATTGTAGATCAGAGTGGTGGGATGCCTTTAGAATCTGCACGTCCAATCTACTCTACTCTGGACCAGATAGGTCCAGATGACAGGTCCAGTCTCTTGGACTGGACTGGAATAGGACAACACTTCAAATATGACAAATAAAGTGATAATTTCAATCCAGAGTAATAATATTATTTTAGTGTTATTTTTAATGTACATAAATATTATTTCAATATAAACTCTAAATTAGGCTACAGGCCTCTTTGTTACTTTGAATAATTGGTAATTGAAAAATCTTTCCCATCTGTTTATAATAAAGAGCTTCTGCTCAACATCTGCCAGAGAAGAAAAGCCTTTGGTGGGAGAGAATCTGTGGCTTGGAACAAAAACGTGGTCTCTGTTCAGAGGGCAGAAATCATTGGGTGCACCTGCATTATCTGCCTGTTCCAATTTTAAATTCACTTAAATGCTTTCCTGAGAGGAGAAAGGGCTGCCAGCTCTGCCTCAGTCTCATCTCCACATCCCCCTCTCCAGACATTGTCTAGCTCTGCCTGGATTTAATTTATTATTATTGCATCCTTAATGAGAATCACACATTCATCTGAGAATCACCCCACACTTAATTTTTTTATCTAGTAAAGTCAATTTGCATTTTATTTAGTCCATTCATACTATGGAATCTTCTNAGCAGCAGCAGCATGTGGGTGCTGATGCAGGCCAGGGTTCAGCAGAGCCATGCAGGTGCTGCAGGCTGCAGATCCTGGGTTTAGCAGCAGCAGCATGTGGGTGCTGATGCAGGCCAGGGTTCAACAGTGCCATGCAGGTGCTGCAGGCTGCAGATCCCGGGATGCCCTGGCTCACAGTCATGGTGCAGCAGCAGCAGCAGCATGTGGGTGCTGATGCAGGCCAGGGTTCAGCAGAGCCATGCAGGTGCTGCAGGCTGCAGACCCCGGGATGCCCTGGCTCACAGTGCCAGCGCTGGGCTGGAGCAGCAGCCGGGAGGGGAGGCTGAGCCGCGGGGCGCTGCACCAGCTGGGAGGCGGGCAAGGTGCTGCTGCTGCCCAGCCCTGCCCGGCTCCCCCGGCTCCCCCGGGCCCGGCTGGGGCCCTGCAGCCGCGAGCAGGTGGGCAGAGTCGGCACAAAGGGAGTCCTCACCACGGCTGCCTCCTCCGGGCATCTCTGCTGGCTTTGTTCTGCCTCTGACCTGACAGCTGCCATCAGGCGTGAATTGTCCTCGGAGACATTAACCTGATCAATTATTCTATAGTTGTCTTTAATAAATTCTCATTTTGCATTAATGCTGAACGACAGCCAAATGAGAGCCGCTGTTGTGTGCAGCTCAGGCCATAACACACAGTCCACGGGGTTTGTCCTGGCCAGTGTCTCTCATCTCCTCTTTGGTGATGATATGGACTGAGCTTGATGCGTGTAGCACAGGGGCAGAAAGCTCTCTCTGCAGCCATCCTTCCCCGGTGCACACTGAGAACCATGTGCTCGTTTGTGCCCTCAAAGCTCATTAAATCCTGCCTGCACTTAGGTTTCTCTTCATCCCTCTCTTATAGTCACAAATGCTTTTGTTACAAATCAAAGCAGTGAGGAGACACATCTGTCTGCACCCTGAGAGGAAACATGTATCTGAACCTCTGCCACTCAGCCACATCCTCCTTTGAGCCACTTGGTGGAAAATACCTTCAGCTCTAAGAATCAGGAGTGCCTTCAGCTGCTGAGCTGTGACAAAGTTGTGCCTTTAATCAATGTCAGAGCCAAACACACAAAGGCTGTGGTGGAGTAAAAGCTTTGGTAGCACAGAGCATGTCAGAAGGCTGCCCTGGGGCATCTGAGACAGTGTCTGGCAGGTGACAATTTCCATGGCAGCAAACCCAGGCCAAGTTCACGGCAGGGACACTCAGAGCCAGCCATCAACAGCTCCAGGTTATCATTTGCAAGCAGTGGAAACAGTGATATATGGAATGCAAGAAGGTCCTGTGAATGGTGTTTATTGATGCAATTTCTGATCTTCATTTCATTGGATATATCAAACAGCTCGAATAACACTGGCAAGGAATTATCAAACAATTACAGGATTAATTTGCCCTATCAAAATTTGATTACATGTTTTGTGTCATCTTATCCTGTCACTCAGGGAAATCATAATTATGTTTCCCTGCAGCATAAATGTTAGTGAAATGTGCTGTCCAAGTCAATCAGTGTTATGAAGAAATTAATCTAACCCAGTTCCTGTTGCTAATGAACTTTTCCATTAGCTGTGAGCTCTTGTCTGTGGTCTGTGCTGGTCAGGCAGAGCAGCTTCAGCAGCAGTTTTGCTGCCTCTGTCAATGTGTCTCCATGTGAAGAGGGCAGGGAGTGCATGTTTTTGTGGAGAGCTGTGTCCACTGGCCATGGATCAGAACATGGGCTTTTGGTGTGATGGATCTGCAGGTGTGTTTGGGAGGAGATAGAATGTGAATACCCCAAAACGAGACAGGCTGAGCCTGGCACAGGGACAGCAGCGCAGAGTTTGCCTCTCACAGTCCTACCCCACACTTGACAGTGCATTGACAAAGGGTTTACCTACACAGCAATTAGAGAGCACAAGTTCACTGTACCAAATAATTTTGGTAAGAAATTTGGTTTTCTGTGCTGTTTCCTTTCAAAACCTCCATGATTTGCTGCCCCAGCCTCCTGGACATAAGTGACTGGGAAGTGGTGCAGATGGAGCTGAAAACACAACAGTATTAGCGAGGGGCAAATGCTGCAGATTTGAGAGTCCCTCCCCTTTGTGACTAAGTTAGACACAGAGTCCGTATTATATTATACTGGTCCTTTATTAAAAGTTGTAGGATTTGTAAAAATTTCTATTATATTTGATAAAATATGATAGAAGATACAATATAAGAAAGAGTGAAGTGCTGAGATGTAGCCCTGTATTCCTGCTCATTACCTAGCTCTTCATTCTTCCTATTGTGGTTCCTTTCACACTGCAGTACCTCTGGTTCTGGAATTATTTATTCAGCCATTCCTCCAACAAAGCACTTGAGTGCAGAGACAGTCAGTTTCTTAGAAGATGCTTATTTAGGTGACAACACTTTAGGTGGCAGTCAAGCATGAAATAAATAATACTGTGGCATCCTCACCACAGCTTCCTATCTGAGTCAGCAGGGAGGGGGTTGGTCTTTATTGCTGTTTCTCTTTAGCATATGATTAGTATCAAGGTTTTTTTCAAGTGCTTTGCTCATGGATGTTTCTTGTTGGAGTTTTGGTTTCCAAGATAACATTCCTCCTCACTGAAAGACAACACAATTTTTCTCATTTGTCTTTTCATCAATTATGCCATGACTTCCCCTTGATAATACACAGGGAAGATATTTCATTTCCATTTTAATAGCAGAACTCCCTTATGTACAGTGATGAATGGTTGAGATCCTGACCTGACCTGAAGTCTGCTGAAATCAATAAATACCTTCTCTTGGCTTTTGTTGTCTTTGGATCAGGCTGTGGAGCATGAACCTGTCCACTGGAGTCAGTGGGAATTGTGTCTTTGATTTCACTGAACACTGATGAAGACATTTAATGAACAGTGCATTTCATGGTGGCAGGCTGTTTCTCTGCTAAAATGAGCTACTTGCAAAATCCAGGTTTCCTGGGTACATGATGTTATAGGTGGAGAAATGAAAAGCCAGATGGTCAGGTCTTCTAAAAATTCGCTGGGCTTTTCCTCCTGTGTTTAGTGTTTCTTTATGACCAATATGACAGCAATTGTTGTTCCAGATATTGTTACGATAAAGCCTCATGTGTCACTCAGCAAACTGAATACCTCATTCTCCTGGGACATTCAATCGCCACTAAAGAGTCATTCCAAAATATTTTGTTGGCAATTTGGATTTGGAGATTATTGTTAATTTGATGACAAATACAGTTTTTCCTTTCCCTTTCCCAGCCAGAAAGGCTCATTTAAAGTTTAGGTACCTGGGTTCTGTGAGCCTGAGGAACACAGAGCAGGTTCTCAGAGCACGGGTTGTTCCCCAGTGCACAGGAACCACCATATCCAGACCACAGCCCCACCAAAAAGGGGGCAGAATGGATGTAAGGTCCACTCTGTTTCCTCTTCAGTGTGTGGGGAGCCTCTGGAAACTCATGAGGACATGAACTTTCTGTGTCTGTTCTATTCTTAATTGCCTGCTATGTGGTTACCACATCATCTGTATGTGGCACCTGGCTTTGCAGCCAGCTCATTTCTGAGTAGCTTTGTGAATAGCAGGTCACAGACAGCCTGACCTGGGCCAGCTGCTCCCTGAGGTGTCACCCCTCGAGGCTCTGGGAGGCTTCTGCAGGGAAGGCTGTCATTAGACTACGGCAGCAGGCTCAAACTTTGTGCCTTGTTTCTGTATTTAAAGTTAACCTGTTTAAGTCTCAATTGCAGGCATACAGACATGGGATTTTAAGACTGTTCCCTTGTTCAGGCTCATGGCAGGGTACATGTAATGGCTCCATGTTATCTGGAGCAGTATTTGCATGAGAGATAAGTTGTCAGCTGAAGTTAACCTGCATGTGTCTCAGAGGAAGACAAAGAGCATTAAATATGCCGGCTGGAAAGCACGTGCTGTTTCCTTACTCCCCCTCTGACCCTGACAGTCCCACAATGTGCAGCTGTGTGGGGCTCAGAGCGTTCCAAGGAGCAGGAGGGCTGTGTGGCCTTAGGCCTGTTAAGCCATTTAGGCAGCCCTGGTGTGTCAGTAATCCCCTCCTGAATTACAGCTGGGCAGCAGCTCCTGCTCAGCCTCCTGGGCGCTCCTGCCTGCTCCATTCGATTTGCTCAGGGTTAGCAATGGCTTCATTAGGGGAGGAATGCCTCTGGGAATAGAACTCCCTGGCCAAAGCTGGTGGGATGCTGCTAAGGATTAGTCCCACCTCCCTATCTCAGGCAACATCTCTGGAAAGAGCTTGGAACAGAAATCACTCGCCATTGGAACAACACAGAAGACATCACCAATGACTCCAGTTTATCCTACATGCTGGGCCAGAGCTGCCTGCTCCCTCTGGATGCCCAAGCACTCCTTTGTGCAGGCTGGACTGGGAATGTAGCTGGGGATGGGTTTATTCTGCTGTCCCTGGAGTTTCAGTGGTGCCTGAGGACTAAGCCAGACCACTTTGCACCACCCTGTACCAAAATAGCTCCAGTGCAAAAGCTAAACCGAGAGGGGTGGATGCGTGCTCCTCCTGAGTCCCTGGACCACAGCTGCCTGTTTTCTGGCTCTGCAGGAATGCAGACAGACATTCCAATACGAGTTTGCTGGTCCCTCCTAGCTCAGCCCCAGATGTCAGCCCTGCTCTTGGCTCCCTGCTGCACAGGACAGCCCTCACCACAGCCACCACAGCCCTCCAGCTCTGAAGGCCCCTTCATGTGGGATCCATTGGCTTCAGCAGCAGCAAAGTCTGAGCCATGTTTTGACATGAGAAAACTCCTTGTTTTCTTTAGAAGGTTCAAGCAATTCCCAACTGTCTTCAACTGCTGATGACAAAAACCCTTTCCCTCTCCTCTAGGGAGATCCTCTCCCCTATCCTGTCTCTCCAAATGAGGGAAACACAGCTGATCCTGAACTTTGGGAGTGGATCTGCATGTTCATTAACTGCTTGGACAGTAAATTGAGTTTAAGCATCCATAGCACTCTTCATTTTTGTCTTCAAAGCTTTGGAAATCCATCTTGCTCTGCAATGTTATGAAGAAAAATAAAGCAAAAGGATGCATAACTACAGAAATGTAGAATATGTTGTATCTAAAAATACATTTAACCTCAGCTGAAAAATCAGAATAATATACGCCAAGATCTGCTTAATCACTGAGAATGGAAGGATAAAACATTCTTGATATATGAAAAGCAAAGCCTTGTCCAGTTTTGGTCCATGTTGGGAACTGATCAGCAGTGACCAGTGAGGGCACACGCTGCTGGGATGGATGGGAAGCAGGTGAGCTGCTTCAGATTAACATTCTGGTGCAACCAGAGGGGCTCAGCACGTCTGAGTAATTGACTGCAAATTGGCAGATGGCTGTGGTAAGAGGATTACCATGAATCAAGAGAGATGGCAAGTGTAACAAAGCAACAGCAAGCAAAAATAACATTGCTTTTTTCATTCCAATTAAAAACTAAGTGAACACCAATAGCTTTGAAGCATACTGAATGACAGCAGCTTTTGATGTCAGCTCAGAGCTCCCCCAAAGCTCCTCTTCCCTTTCTCATCTCCTGTCCTGACCTCCCTGGGGCTCTGCCCTTGCTGCCTCCACTTGCACAGTGTCTGGAAGTTTTTCCCTGCTGCATTGGTCTGACAGCACCTTGGCTGCTGGACTGTCACAGGCAGAATTGCCCTTGAGGTGCACCAAGAGAAGGACCCCAACATCCCTTGTTCTTACAGCATCACTAAAAAGCCCTGTGAATGCAATGTGCCAGGCCGTGAGCCATGCCAGTGTCCCAGCCTCTGAGCATGTGGCACTGAGGGACAGGGATTGTTCACTGATGTGTGTTTGCTCTGGCACCTCTTCCCTGGTCCGTTCACTCTCTGCTCCCATCTCCCCTCTGTTACCAAGAGAGGACACAGCTCACTCCAGATGGATCTGAGACAGCCTGAGTTAAGTTTCAAAGAGCTCATCTCCAGGCTGGCAAGAGAAGGTGGAACAGGAATCATCTCTTCCTGTGCGTGTCCCACAGGACACCCAGCCTTGGGCAGGTCATGGCAGAACCAGCTGCTGGTGGAGAGGGCTCTGTTCCCATGGCTGCTATTCCCAGCTCCCCTTCCCCAGCACCAGCTGATCCCATTCAGTTCCTGAAGCTCTCTGCATTTTATTGCACTTCCAACTGCAAGAACTTCAGAGGACATAGAACCACAGAACCACAGAATATCTTCCCTGTTTGGGAGGCGAAGGTTGGTAGCTAAAAATGAGACATTCCAAAAGTCAGTGTGTGCTTGGTGCTGAGGGAAGGCCTCCAGGAGCCACAGCTACCTCCCCACTTCTCTAACCAAAAGAAGGCTGGTGTGGAAGGAGGCAGGTTGGTGAAGAGCAGAAGGCTTAAGGTTTGCTTGGCTCCACAGACCCTGAATTTCACACAAAAACCCAGGATGGCAAAACACCTGCCAAGGAACAGATCTATTTGGCTCATCAATTACTTGATTTTTCTGTAGAGATTACTACTTAGGTCAAATTATTATCCAAGCAAGGTCATGTTATATGTCAAGGCAGACAAGTTTTCCTACAGTGCATGGTGCAGCATGGAGTCTATTTATTTTATTTATCACCTGCACAGTGCTTACGTGTGCAGTGCTGTCCATGTCACAGGGGTGTCTGACAGAATGAAATAGTGCAACATGCAGTGGTGCTTCGCTCTTGCCTGAGAGAGCTCAGAAATAACAGTTCCCTGTCTCCCTTCCCTGGTTCCTTTTGGTTTCCAGCTGAGGACTCATTCATACAGAGATGCTCCATTTGAGTATATTCCATTTGGGTATATTCTCTATATTATATTTGGGTATATTCTCTATATTCCAACAGCAGCAGGGAGGGTGAGCCCACATGAGGCATCTTCTCTCTCAAACACTTGGGCCATTTTGATGTGCTGCACCCCAGATGAATTCAAAGATGAGCTCGTATTGCTCAGAACAAGCTGACACATTAGGAGAATGTGAGGTGGAATGAAATCTGTGGCACTGTGTTGATGAGCTCTTTTGGTTCCTTTGTTCTCTAGTCTCACACTCATTTTAGACCATTTCCAGTAGTAAGGGTTTCCCAAGAGCGGCTTCCCCTTCTGTGGCCAGTTCCCAACTGGCTTCCCCTTTCTGTCCCTTTTCTCCATTCTGTTGTTAGTTCCTTTAGCTCTCACTCCACTGCTTTCCCCCCAGCTGGGGGGTATTTGCTGTGGCTGCAGAGGGATTAGGGAGCACAACTTTGCCTGGGTCCCCAAGCCAAGCCCTGACGGCACCACCCCGCGAGGGGAGCTGGCTCCAGCTGCCAGGCAGGGCTGGCAGCTGCTGAGAGCAGCAGCACTTCCGTGGCAACAAATCATCCCAAACCAGTCCTGCGATGAGAGGGAGATGAGAACTGCAGCCTGGTGGGGAAGGAGGCTTGCCAGCTGCCCCAGCAGGGCTGCCAGAGCCAGCTCTATCTCCAGCTACCCATAGTAAGGAAGGCAGCAGAGGAGTGTGTGAGCCAAGCCAAAAAGATAATCCCTGCTGTGGCAGCACAGCGTGTCTGCAGGCAGGTGGGGAGCTGGCCTCTGTGAGGATAGCTGCCATGGTAAATCCCCCAGGGATGTTCCATTGGCTCCAAACTGCCATCAACCTGGCACTGCTGGCCAGCAGACAGCTCCATTATAGCCTTGAAACTGGAGAGGAATGAGGACAAAGGTATCACTGTAGAAATAAAATATACATCATTAGATACAGCTTTATCTGACACTAACATTAATGGAGATCTTTTCAAGAGTTTCAGTGGCCCAAACCATTCCGTCTTCAGAGGAAGAAAGTGCTTGAGATTTTGAAAGACTTCCTCTGTTCTTGGTTTTCTCCCTGAGCTGTTTCCCTTCGACTGGTGTCTCTGATACTTTGTGTTTCTGCTAAAGCAAATAGATAATTTTGCTTTTTGTTAGTTCAGTTTAGGCAGAAGTTGGTAGAAGGACTAAGCAGAAACTATGCACGAGGTTTCTGCCGTGGAAATGAGGCAGGAAAATTCCCATTGAAATGGCTCACGCAAGTGCAAGGGAGTGTCACCGGCTCTTCCTCGGGAATGGATGGCAATTGCTGCAGTGCCACTTTGTGGTGGGATCGAGAAACAGATCCACGGGAAATCTACCTTCACCAAGAACAGCTGCGGGAACGGGAGCTGCCACACTGAGCTGCGGTTTAACGCGGCTCAGCTCGGGTCGGCTCTGCAGAGAGAAGGGTCACGGTCTCACCTGAGGGTGGGTGACCTCCAGGCCCTGTGGCCAAAGCCTGGGGTGTCCCCAAAGCGCTACTGACCTCGCCAGGCTGCCACCCTCCAACCTCTGCAACCTCCCGAGCACAGCATAGGTACTGTGCATCCGTGTCTGAATCTTCCCTGCAGTGTTTCCTACACACCTGCTGATGCTTCTTTCTGCCTCACACATCTCCAAAACCTGGCTAGTCCTTTGCCAACGTGCAGAGACCATCAGAGGAGCTGACAAAGGGATCATAGTTTCCTTTTTCTAATCTCCACATGGATATGACGACCAACCCCTTAATTCTTTCAAAACTCAGCAAGAAGCGAGGAGGCCACAGGTACAAGAAGTGCCACTGAGTTCAGAAGCTTTACAGCAGTAATTAGCACTGCAAATTGCAATGACTAATGACCCTGGTTCAACGTGCTAGTGGCCGGGCCGTGCNCCTGGAGCTGGCTCGGGCTGCACAGCTGTTTAACTCCAATCGCAAGGGGAAATCAAGGCTGCAGCTACTGCTGCAGAAATTCCAGAAATTCCTGCTTCGGGTTGCCTGTGATGCAAATCAGGGTGTGAACCCGGGAGAACCAGCGCTAACGCTGATCTCTCTCTGCTTCCTCCCGAAAGGACAGCTTGCTTTTCTTTAAAGAAAATGTAGTTTACCCTAAATTTATCAGAAAAGAGCAGATAATTAGATTCTATCGACCAGCATGGCTCCAAGCATTTAAGTTCCTGGGTGATTTCTGCATTACCTGGTGGGAGGGACTGGGCAATCCTGCACCAGCCACAGTCAGGCATCACCTAGTAATTAACTGCAATGTTGGGTTTGAACAAGCTGCATTGTTCTTACCATTGGGTCGAGTCCACTGGCACTCCCTTAAGCACTGTCTGAATGCATGTTCCCTACCTGGAATGAAAACTTCTCTGTTTTCCAAAGATACTGTTGTTTGAGCCTTTCCCAAATTCTGGTAAAATGTCTTTGACAGTTACTCCACAGCCAGGGACTTGTCACAGCACTTTTAGATCTCCAGGTGTATTCTGCATTTTCAACACATATGCTGTAGTTTAACCAAGAAAAAAACAGATTTTTTTTTTCATCTGTCATCTCTCTATCACTCGCTCTTGGTGAGTGACCAGAGAATTCATAAGGGGCAGATGCAGCTCTCAGCTCCAGTGAGGAGATTATTTATAGTGTGTGCCAAAGCTACACCCTGGCTGCACACGCCAGGCAGTTGTTACAGGCGTGTGCCACTTTTCTGAAGGAGTCTGTAACACAAACTCCTCTTGGATTTCTAGCACATCACTGCCCTCATAAATATTTCTGAGGTTAGAAATCAGATGAACAGCTCTGTCTAGTGGCACTTGCAATAACTACATGAGAAGGTTGTTATTTCTAACAGAATTCAGTCCATGTGTTGAATCAAGTGAGTCTAAAAATAGCTGATTGGCTTGCTTTTCCACATGGCAAATGCTCCAAGTACTTCTGGAGACATGGGATAAACATGTGAGGCCACACTCTGCTATGAGCTTTCTGTTCTTTTAAGAGCTTCACTGCCTTTATTTAGTTTTCACCAAAAGCAATAAAACCCCCAGAGGCTTTGCCTTTCCTAAAGCTGTGATTGTGATTTGAGGGCCCTGTGCTTCCCTGTCCCTGAGGTGGTTGGTGCTGATGTCCCAAATCCACCCCAGCTCACCAGCCTGTTGTATGGCACAGTCACTTTGGTTTGGGTTTTGGGCGAGTTCCATGGTGGTGCTCTGTGCAGTTCTTAACAAAACCATGCAACTGGGGAAATGGTTCTGGACCCTGCCAGAACCTGGGCTGGGGGATCCCTCACTTGACCGGTTTTAAGCCTGGACAGGTCCTGGTTCAGGACCTGGTTCAGGAGGGTGAAGAAGCCCCAGTTACAAACAGGACACCAATGTGCCCCGCTCTGGGTTTTAGCTCCCAGGATGTGGCCAGATGGTGAGTTACCTTTGGGCTGGTTGTTTTGTACAGTGAATATAAGATGTATGATATTGGTTATTCCTTACAACAGCCCTGTGGGCAGCTTGCTGCAGTCTGAAGTGTTCTAAAACACTCTAAAAATTCTAAATTGCTTCGAATTTTCTAAAAAAACCCAAAAAAGTCACAAAAGGATAGGAGTTTTTTTTCCATTAAATATCAAAATTATAAAAATGTGTTTCAAAAATTTCCTTTATTCCCATGATTTTGGTACAGCAAATTCATTATGTGATGTGTGAAAGGGGAACAGACCACCCATAGCAGCAGCTGGTGGCTATTCTGGAACAGCTCTGGGTGTCCTGTCTCCAAGGATGCTCTGAGTGTGCATCTCCAGATGTGCTCAGGTTGGCACAGAGCTGGTGTTCCTCCTGGAGAAAGGGGACAAGTGCTTGCTGTGCTTGCAGATGTCCTGATATGCCAGTGCTTTGGATGCCAACGCTGCCAGCCTGAGTGTCCTGAGGCTCAGGTAAATGTGCCATTGAAACCCATGTGTGCTCCCCTGCGTGCAGAGCTCACTGCTCCTCATCCTCAGCAGCTCCCAGGTGTTAAGGCCTTATCTCTGACAGGTCTGAGCAGTCTGACACCCACCCACTGGGTCTGGCTTCTCTTCCCTGTCACAGTGAGCTGTGAGCTCAGCAAGCTTTGGGAGCCCAGAGCAGCCCATCTGCCTCCTCCACGCCCACACACTCACTCTTAGCTGCCCCAATTGCTGCTTAGAGAGTGATTTAAGTGCACTCGTATGTAAGGTGTTGATGGTAAAATCACACCTTTGCACCAAATGGGAGATTGGGAGTGAAGGGAGAAGGTAGTGAAGTTGCTGGGGTGAGAACAGAGTGGTTTGTGTTGGATGTGTGAGTGTGCCTCTGTGTGCAGTGCTGCTGGGTCTGACTGCAGCCCCCTGTGCTACCTGTGTCATCAAAATTAGTGAGCACGAATAATAAAGAGATTGCACTAATTATTTCAGGGTAAGGATTCAGCATGTGTCCTTGTCTAGTGACTTCAGGTTATGGGGCACCAGAGGTCAGAGCCTGAAGAGGGAAGGCGAGGGCACTGGAACTTGCTCAGGATTTCGGGTGAGCCACAGCACAAAGCACCCATGTGCTACCCTGTGCCCAGGTGACAGCAGAAGAGCAGATGCTGCAGAGATTGCAAAGCAAGTGGCACATTCTTTTATATTTGAATCTCTCTTGAAACAAGGACTCAGCCTTTTCTTAGCAGGCAAGGCTCTGTTCCTTAACCGTGGCAAGCAGGTAGAGGCAGAAATAAAGCCGTGGCTGGCTGGGAGTCATGTCCAGCACAATTTTCATATGGAGTCTAAAATTGCAGGTTTTTCTGAAATCTGCAATGAAGCCAACAGAATTTCCAAAGGAATGCATTCCTGTTAAATCTGCCCCTCTCTCCCTCCAGCAGCATCGCTGCAGCCCTGCCTTGCTTTGCATAGCAGAGCCTGCAGATAAGGAGAGAAGTGGTCACAGAAACCGCGCCTCCCCTGCCCACCAGGGATTCTGGGCTTCCATTCCATTGCCTTCTCTGGACTCTTGCTTTGTCCCAGTTCCCTGCAACTGCGTCTCTCTGTGTGCCCCATCAGCCTGGGCTCTTGCCTTTCTCTGCCAGAACCCTGAATCTGGGGGTTTTCAGTTATTTCTGTTCAAAATGTAAAGCTGCGAGTCCTGGATCATGTCTCCTTTTCCTCCTTCTCCCTTGTACTGAGTTTTCTTTCTCACATCTCCTTCTCTAGGTTCTGATTCATTTCACTCTTTGTGAGCTGTCATTTGGCATCTCCCATGCTGTCTGCCTGCCAATTCCTTGCAATCCCCACTGTCTCTCCACTATGTTACTTGGATGTCTGCCAGTTCTCAGCCTTTAAACTTCAGTATTTCTAGGATCTGCTCTCCTGAGATTTTTT
>VYZP01004677.1:0-36467 GCA_013400635.1 Hypocryptadius cinnamomeus | reverse complement strand
GGGATCAGCAGTGAGGGATCAGCAGTGGGATCAGCAGTGGGATCAGCAGTGAGGGATCAGCAGTGGGATCAGCAGTGAGGGATCAGCAGTGGGATCAGCAGCTGGATCAGCAGTGAGGGATCAGCAGTGGGATCAGCAATGGGATCAGCAGCTGGAGCACTGCCCCAGAGCCTTTAGCACAGGGAGCTTCAGCAGCATGGCATTTGCTGCAGCCTGCCTTCATTATTTGCTCAGTAGTTGCACAGAGGTTCCTGCTTCCCACCTTTCCCTGGGAGATGCAGTTGGGGTTTGTATTCCTGGCACTGTTTCCTTTTGCATGAGAGTCTTTCCTTTGTTCTCTTCTGACTCCTGTTGACTTTAGGAATGGCTTTGATTCCTGAACGCTCTTTGAGGGTTTCTTGTCAAGGGGAATATTTACATTTCATAGCATTTGAGCAAAAAAAGGCAAAGCAGGCAGGGACCTCAGAATGCAGAATTCCTGTCAGATCCTATCCACAGCTTTTGTGGGGAAAGCATGTGAAACAGCCAGGTTTAAAACCTTCAGATCCTTCTAATCTGCTGTTGTGTGGTTCAGGGGGAAATGTGTGCAGCATCTGCTCTGCTCTGCTCTGTGTGGTGGGAGAGGTGCTCTGAGGTGTGTGTGTGCTGGGGGCAGTCCTGTGCTACTGCTTTGGTGTCCCTGGGCTCAGAGCTCTGCTGCTCCCTCCTCAGCTGGGGCAAGGACAGCACTTGACCTTTTTGGCTGCAGGTTTTGAATGGCACTCTTTTTCCAGGGGTGGAAGGAGGTTTATTTCACTTTGCTGTCCCCTGTGTCAGTGCCCTGCAGTGCCCTGCAGTTCCCTCACTCAGCACTGCCCATCAGCAATCCTTTATTAGCCCCCACCTTCCCCTCTTCCTGCTGGGGAATAATTTGGGGTTTATGTGCAGTTTTTCTTGGGACTTGTCAAAGAATAATTGCACCCCATTAACTCCCCTCTGTATCATTAGTAATTCACACCTATGGAGTATTTTCCAAGCAGCTGATCTCGGCTGTCTCTTAATTGCTGGAGTCCATAAACTCTGTTACACTGAAACTGTGTGAAGGATTTGCACCCTCTAAAACTTCTCCCTCCAGTGCAAAACATAACAGAGAATGGGAATGTGGCAGCTTTATCAGATCTTACTTCTTCCCTATTTAGGCAAATTATTTGCTTCTGGCTCTGTTGAAAACTCCAAAATGTAAAGGTGTAAAAAATACAAGACTAAAAGGGTGAGGAAGTTGTGGCTGTGCAGCCTGGAGAGGAGAAGGCTCCAGGGAGAGCTCAGAGCCCTTCCAGAGCCTAAAGGGGCTCCAGGAGAGCAGGAGAGGGACTGGGGCCAAGTGCTGGAGGGACAGGACACAGGGAATGGCTCCCAGTGCCAGAGGGCAGGGATGGATGGGATCACAAATGGTTTCAGCTGAGCATAAGAGAAAAAAATACTGTTGGTGGCAACTCTTATTTCCCTGGAAAAAAAATCCTGGCCCCCTGGCAGAGGAACAGTTTCTGCACAGAAAACATGACACTATTTACAAAAAGCAGTGTCTAATATCCTTTTCCAGCTTGGAAGGAGGAGTTTATTTCAATACATCCTTTTTTAATTGCCATGAGCTGGACTTGTAAATACTGTAAGTGGTTGAGTAATAGTCCTCAGTGAGCAGAGAGAGGAAGGGACAGGTTTTCCACTCCTGGAACCCTCAGCTCAGGCAGGGAGACGGCATACACACAGCAGATACTGAACATAAATAAAAGCCTCTTAATTAAAAGATCATTTAAGCCCAGGGATGCCCATGGGTGTGATGCCAGTGCCCAGCACAGGGACCCAGCTGGGTGAGGAGTTTGTTTCTTGGGGGCGGTTTGGGAGGTGGATCCAGGGTGTTCTCACTAAAACATTTCTTCCTTTCCTCTAAAAAATGGGAGAGAAAGGGGAGGGTTCCTGCTGAGAAATGGGGAGTTAGGGAGAAGGGAGGGATCCCATTTTGTACAATCTCATTCGTCATTGGCCTCTGCAGGGATCAGTGGGCTGTGGGGCAGGATGGGGCACACAGGCAGAGGTGGGGCAGGGCACTGGGGGATTCTCTCCAGGGCTGGATCATCCCTGTTTCCCCAGGTCAGGTCCATGCCTGAAAGCCCAGCCCTGCACAGAGTTCTGTCTGAAAGCAGGAGTACTTTGTGTTGGAAACAATTTCCTGCTGCAGTTTGGATTTCCTCCTCAGTAATCCTTTGCCCCAGTGGGATGGTACAGAGGGATTCTAGCAAAGCTCAGCTGGCCTGGCTGTGAGTTAAACACATCCCTTGATGTTTCTGTGGCAGATGTTCAGGTAGGAAGATACCCCACAGGCACTGCTGGAAAATTCTCATTTGTGGGGTCAGGAAGAGAAGGAACCTCTCTGCCAGCGTGGGGTTTGGGTGCAGGTCTCTGCTCAGGCCACCAGTGCAGGCCTGTCGGGGTGAGCAGGGGGAGGAGGAGGAGGAGTTTAATCACAGCAAACCATTTGTAAATGATGAAGGCAGCAGCCTAAGCCTTGTTGTGTTCCTGCAGGGATGCTGGTGGTGATCGTGCTGCTGCTCATCGCCATCGCCGTGGTCGCGCTGCTCCCCACGAGTTAACCCCGATCCCGATCCTGATCCCGATCCCGCCGGAGCAGCTGCTCCAGGGCAGCCCCAGGGCTCGGGGAGGCACCTGCTGAGGGCAGGGAATGAACTCCACCCAGCGTTGGGAATAAACTCCACAGCTGGCAATGAACTCCATCCATCATTGGGAATAAACTCCATCCATCCCTGGGAATAAACCCCACAGCTGGGAATGAACTCCATCCATCCCTGGGAATAAACCCCACAGCTGGGAATGAACTCCATCCATCCCTGGGAGTAAACCCTACAGCTGGGAATGAACTCCATCTGTCCCTGGGAATAAACCCCACAGCTGGGAATGAACTCCATCCATCCCTGGGAATAAACCCCAGAGCTGGGAATAAACCCCAGAGCTGGGAATGAACCCCACAGCTGGGAATGAACTCCATCTATCCCTGGGAATAAACCCCACACCTGGGAATAAACCCCACAGCTGGGAATGAACCCCACAGCTGGGAATGGACTCCATCCATCCCTGGGAATAAACCCCAGAGCTGGGAATAAACCCCACAGCTGGGAATGAACTCCACTGCAGCAGACTGAGGCAGTGTCCACCAGACACCCGCTCTCCTTGGCTGAGGAGCTCGGTGGGGCCTGGAAGATTTCAGTGGGAAAAAGGATTTCATCCCACTGACAGGATTTCATCCCACTCTTGCCACCTTCCTCTGGCATTCAGGCAGCTGCAGCTGTGGGATGGACCCACCTCTCGTGCACCTGGGGACACGCTGGTGCTGCTGCCCTGCCCATCTTGCTGAGCTCAGACATCCCAGGGGCTCCAAACACCGAAATCCAGGAGTGGCTTGGAGAACAGCAATGTTCCCTGCTTTGGGATCCCTCCTTCTGAGAGAAAATGCTCCGTGGTTTACAAGGAATATCTTGGGGGATGACTGCATCTGGATTCTCCCAGGATGGGAAGCAACAGCCCTGCAGGACCGCCGTGGGCTGCACGGAGTCACTGGTGACTGGGCCAGTGCTCAGCCCTTGGGGAGGTATGGGTGGGTTATTGATCTCCAGGGGTAGTTATTGGTGGGTTATTGATCTCCAGGGATAGTTATTGGTGGGTTATTGACCTCCAGGGGTAGTTATTGGTGGGTTATTGATCTCCAGGGGTAGTTATTGGTGAGTTATTGATCTCCAGGGATAGTTATTGGGGGGTTATTGACCTCCAGGGGTAGTTATTGGTGGGTTATTGATCTCCAGGGATAGTTATTGGTGGGTTATTGATCTCCAGGGGTAGTTATTGGTGGGTTATTGATCTCCAGGGATGGAGTTCTGGTGAGTTACTGATCTCCAGGGATGGGAATTGAGCAGCAGCAGGACTCAGCCCAGCCTGTGAGAGTGGAGAGCTTTGCCCTCGTGTGCTCCCCAGGGGCTCTGCCAGCCTGGCCTCGGGACATGCACCACAATTAACATCCTCACTGAGCTCTGGCTCTTCCTTTGACAGCTTCTCACACCCTTCTACAGCTGAGAGGAAGGATTACCTATTTCAAAACTAATGAGAAAGAAGTATTAAATGTTTGCTTCTGGCCAAGAGAATAATTATTTTGTTACACATGTCAGTTTGATTTCAGGATTTATAGGGCAAGCAATAAATACTGATTAAAGCTGATCCATTTATATACAGTTTCTCTGCCTGGGGTTTTATTGTATCTTGTGTTGTCTGTGAATGATTTATCCAACGCTGCCATATCTAAGAGCTGTCTGGAGAAGGAAATAAGCAATTTCTGTCAGACTTTGTGTGTATTATGACATCTGTCAGACTTGCAGGGGCTGGCCCTCACCTGCCCTGGTGGTGTCTCCTTTCACAGCTCCCACCTGGCTTTGGCACCTGTTTCCCTCTGCCCACCCAGCACATCCAGCACTGCTCTGGGAGGTGGGAACCAGGCTGTCCTGGTGCTGTCCCCTCTGGGCTGGCACAAATCCATTCTTCTCTTGTGGGCTCAGTTTCCCCAGAGTGGCACTTGGGCACTGCCCCTTTGTTAAGGGTTTGGAGGCTGCAGATCACCTCCAGTCATCTCCCTGCAGGGTGCAGGTGTTGGCTGGAGCTTGGACCCCGTCGCTCCAGGCTCTGAGCGTGACAACCATGGAAGAAGAAGATGGAGTTCTGCAGGAAGTTCTCCTGAGTACCCCGTGGGACACATGGAGTACACAGAATCCCAGAGTGGTTTGGATGGGAAGGACCTGAAATCCCATCTGTGGGCAGGGACACCTTCCACTGGCCCAGCTTGCTGCAAGCCCCATCCTGTCCAACCTTGAACATGCCCAGGGATCCACAGCTTCTCTTCCTCACCTGCCATGGGTGGTGCTGTGTCCTGCAGCTGTGGGAGCTGTCCCCTGGATGCAGAGAGCATTTCCCTGTCTTTGTGCTCCCAGGGAGGGCACAGGAGAGAGGAGCTTGGTGGAGAGAAAGGCCCAGAGATCCAGCTGTGCTCCCTGCAGCTTCAGCCAGGGCTCTGTGCCCATCCTCAGCACTCAGAGCTGGAGGAGAGGCTGGAGGTTGGAGCTCCTCTGGAGCTGTCCATGGGCTCTGCTGGAGAAAATCCTTGAAGCCTTTCCAAGTGCAGCCCAGGCCGTGCCTGGTCAGTTTTCTTGGAGAGATGCTTCACCTCAGGGCTATCAGAGAGGGGAGGGGCAGGCAGAGGTGGTTTAATGTGCTCTGGTTTTCAAGGGGGCACGACAGGGGGTTCATGAGTTATTGTTGATGTCACATTAGCCATGGAGCTTCAGGCAGGGCTGCTCCAGCTGGAAACAAGGAAGGGTTTTGGAAAGGAGTTCCAAATCTGTGCATTCCTGCAGCTCTGTGGACACTGGGAATGCTCCTGGAGCTGTTCCTCAGCAGCAGCCTCCGAACCTGGAGCAGGATTTCACTCCCAGCTCTGGAGCAGCCCCGTGGACCTTCAGTGACAGCCAGAGAGCAACGGGGGCTGTGTTCAGACGAGACCACAGGCCTGGGCTCCTAATTAAACCTGCCAGTTCTGGAGGAATTACAGCTTTGTTTGAATTCCCAGGACATGCAGGATGGACGTGTAACTCATCCTGGTCAGTGTTCCACAGCACTTTGCTCTGACCCAGGCTTTCAAAGGCTTTTCTGACCCGCTGGGTCCTCCAACACATTCCTCCTGTGAGTGCCTGGGAAGGGTGGAAACAGCAGGACTTGCTTGTTGCGGCCAACAAAGGGGTTCTCAGCCTTGCCCTTTAGGTAGCATTTAACGTGTCGTGTGGGTGAGGAATTTTATTAAAAAGCAGCGGATTTGGCAGCGCTCTGCTGTGTGCAGGGAAGCTTTTCTGTCTCCCTGCCCCACTAAAGAAAAAGGAAGGTTAAAATACGAGGGACGCCGGGGTTTGGGTCCGAGCAGCAGCGGTGGAGGAGCCAACCTGGAGTGGCTTCTCCAAGCAAAGATCTTCCTGGAATGTGCCCAGAGACATCCCAGCCTTCGCCTTCCCTGCCACCTCCTCCATCTCTCTTCTGGAGGACGTGCTCAGGAGTTCAGCTGCTTCCAGCTGTAGTTTCATCAAAAATCCCAGTGCTGGGGGCAGGTCTGGTGTGTGCCCCAGGCACTTGGATGTCCCAGTGCCCTGGGAAAAATCCCCACCTCATCTTGGAATGCTGCTGGGCATTTTCCCATTCCCTGATTCCTGGGGTGGGCTCGGTGTGTGGATGGCTCCTCTCCCACACTGCCTGGTGGGACCAGGCTGGGAAAACCACTCCAGGTCCAGCCCTCCGTGGGAAAGGCCTCATCCCCCTCTTTCCAGAGCCACCGTGTCACCTTTGGACAAGTGGCCACCTGCAATCTGGGAAGCCCATTTGCCCCTCAGAGCAGAGGGCTGGCACTTGTGACCCATTTGTCTCTGCAATAAAGATCTGACATTTCCGCCCCGGGATGTTTTTGGATTCATAAATCCCCAGCACTGCTGAAGGCTGGGGTCAGCTGGGCTGACCCCCAGCACTTGGCAGCACCTTTTGCCTGGATTTCTGTCCCTGGAAGTGTTTTGGTGCCTCAGTTCCCCCCACCTCCTTCTCTCCAGGCTGTCGGTGCCACCAGCCCTTGCCTCCACCAGCGCTGGCCCTGCTGATCCTGGATGGAGCTGATGGAGCCCTGAGCCTGCAGGATGGGCAGGAAGGGCCAGCATGGCTCAGCAGCCCCTGCATGGGACAGAAATGGGTCCAGAGTGGGGCTGGACTCCACACTTTTGCTGTCCCCACCTGTCCCCCAGCTCCAGGCAGGGTCCCACAGGTTTTGGCTCTGTCCCACTGCAGGGCACAGCTGAGCCCACAGGGGCTGGTGGGGACCCCCATGCCACCCACCCACGGTGACCTCGCTGTCCCCAAGGCCACGTGGCCACTGCCTGGGGGGCTGGGCAGGGACAGGGCTGGGACTGCCAGTCAAGAATAGCTGTGCCAGTCAAGAATAGCTGTGCCACCTCAGGCCTGCCAAGGGGCTGCTGACAGACCCAGGGGGTGGAGGGGACACCATCATTTCCTTGGCCAGGTCCTTGTCCCACAGGTTCACCAAGCAATGGGGTGGGAAAAAGCAGAAATTCCTGGAGATTTTTACAGTTTACAAGAGTTTATTCAACTGGTTTCTGACTTTAGTTCTACCGAGGGGGTGCTGAACAGTTACAAGCTCCTTCGGGTCAATTACAGCCATTCTAACCAACAAACAAACAAAAGGGGAAAAAAAGGAAAAAAAAACCAGAAACAACTCAGAAAAACAATAAGAAAATCCACAACTTTTTCACGTGTCATTAAATATATTCATATATAATAACCATAATATATTAGTATGCATTGTAAAGAAACATTGCCCAAAGCAGTCTGCCATGGTCATAACTAAACAACATTTACAGTTCAAGATATTAACAGAAATAATAATAAAAAAAAATCAACAAAATAAAACAACCCCAAAACGAACACAGGTTTGTGAGGGGGTGAGGCGGGGGCGGGAGGGGCACGGACACGACGAACGAACAGAAACGAGACCAAGCAACTTCTGTCGGGTGCTACGGTCAGTGATGATTGTTTTGGCATTTCAGCTGCTCTCCGAAGCCTCCCTGAAGGCACCACAGCCCCTTCCCGGCCACCCCGCTGTCCTTGGGGTGCCACTCCTGTCCCCAGGACGGTGGTGGCCCTGGCTGGGTCCCTGCTGGCCAGAAGGGGCTCGGTGCCCCAGAGCTGCCCCCCGGCCGGGCAGGTGTTGAGGGGGCATCCTGTCCCTCTGGGGGAGCAGCAGAGGTGTCCTCCTGGAGATGTCCCGGAGCAGGGGTGCTGCAGGGAAGAGCTGCCCCTCTGGAGCCCCAAAAGGGCTGCTGTGCCCTCGCAGCAGAGGCTGCTGCAGTTGCAGCAGTTGCAGCAGCAGCTCCTGCAGGTCAGGGCTGCTGGGAGCGCACCGGGGGCACTGGCACCGTGGATGGAGTCAGGGGTTGCTTTGCCTGGGCTGACTGGAAAGCACAAAACTCCAGCAGGGTTGGAGGGACAGGTCTGGGGGACAGGCCTGGGCACTTCCCCCTGGGCCAGGATCCTGCCTGCTGTGCCAGCTCATTTCCTTCTGAGCCCCCCGGCTGTGGCAGTGCCTGCAGGGGTCTGGCCGTGGGGTCAGGGGGTGGGGGTCTTCTGTAGCCTCCAGGAGCAGTGGGAGCAGGGAAGGGGCTGGAGGGTGTCCCTGGGGGGTTTGGGGTGTCCAGGCTGTGCGGGGAGGGCGGCTGTGCTTGACAAGGGTGGAAACAGGGAGTGAGCCTTGGGTGTCCAGGTGTGCTATGGGCAGTTCCCGAGTCCCCAGGTCCCCTGGCCTTTCCCTCCTGCTCTCCACGAGGAGAACTGGCTTTGGGTTGGATTCTGTTACCTTTAGGCACCATTTGAGGGTTGGGGACATCCTAGCTGCCTGGGGATGTGCTGTCCCCACCCTGGCAGCAGCTGATGGTGGCTGCAGGAGAGCATCCAAGCCCCGTTTTGGGGCTTTAAGCCTCCGTTTAGACACTTGAGGTCAGATTTTATCCCTCAGAACCTGGTGGCTTCACTTCCTTTGGCTGCAAAACCCTCAGCTCTCTTTGAGCTCCGAGATAAGGAAAACCAAGTCCAGTTTGGGAACAGGGAGAAAACACAGACTTGGTGGGGGGAGTTGCTTGATGTCCAGGGTGGGATTTTTCTCTAATACCCAGATTAATTCTGGGGGCCTTGTGGTGGCAGGGGAGGCTCAGCAGAGCTGGGTCCCTCCGGGTGGTGTCTCCAGCAGCCCTGGGAGCCTCCTCTGTGCACCTATTTACATGGCTGCCCTGCTTTATGGTGGTTTATGTCATTATATAAATATTGTCAATTGCTATAAAACAAGGCAAAACCACTGGAAAATGTCATAAAAGAGATGTTTCCAAGTTTCCTAAAAGGAAAAATAGCAGGGAGGTTTTGCTTTTCATAGCGACTAATGTTTGCTTCTCATCCAGGTAGCGTCCTGCCCTCCCTGCCTTCCTGCCCAGCAATTCCCGCTCTCCCTGGAGGAGGTGGAGTTGGAAATCCCCGTTCCCCGGGGGCTGCTGTGGCAGGGGAGCAGCCTGGCACGGGGGTCACAGCTCCAGAGCCAGTCCTGCCCACAGGGTGCCCTAGGGGAGTGTACTCCAGTCTGAGGAGAGGCAGCCTCCACTGTGCTCAATGCATTAATGACTGGAAATTGGGGATTTTAAATTGGCTCGTTGCCCCCCCAGCAGAGGGAGGAGAGCTCCAGGTGGGTCACACCTGGCTCCTGGCTGAGACCCCTTCCCTGTGTGGGCTCTGCCCCAGCCAGGCCTCAGAGCTCTGCACTGGCCCCACTGCCCATGGGACAGTCCCTGGCACCCTCTGCTCCCCACTTTGTCTCCAAGTCTTTCACAGGGATGTCAGGGGCTGCAGCTCCAGAGGGAGTGAGGGCAGAGCTGCTGTGGGTCTGGGAGAGCTGCCTGAGTCTGGGAGTGAAACCAGTGACCAGCCAGGACCCTGGTGTCACCTGCAGGGATTTTCTGCCATCTGAGGGTTCCTAGTGTGCTGACAGCAGCAGAGGGGACCGAGCCCATGGAGGAGGTTCAGTGGTGGCCACAGTGGAGATTCAGGGACTGAGACTGGCAGGATCTTCCAGGGCACTTTGTGGGAACTGGATGCCAACTCATTTTTTGTCAGGTCTGGATGTTTCCTTGGGGATCCTGGTTACTGACTCCTTGTAAGTGGGTGGCTGGAGGGGCACAGGGCACCCTGTGGGCTCACAGTCCTTCAGTGCGGTGGGGGCAGCATCCTCAGGGTCAGGGGCTGAGCATGGAGCCATTCCCAGAGTTATGCACAGCAGGAAGTCACCCACAACATTGTCCCCTCTTGGCTGTGCCTAAAGTGGACCCAGAGCATCATCACAGCTGGAGACCTCGGCCGCCCCAGGCACCACCAGGTGGTGGCCACAGCTGTCGGGTACCAAAGCCCTCCAAGACCCCGTCTGCCGATCCTCGGGTCTGTCCTCAGCAAAAGTCTCGGTTTAGTTTCCTCTACAAGAGCTGTCTCAGTCAGCCTAAGTTGCAAATACGTGTTTTGGGGATGGGGAGTTAATTTCCAGCGGTGCTGTTGATTAGTTTCTTACAGGGTGGATGTGCCCATGCCGTGCTTTGGAGGCAGCAGATGTTGGCAGCTGGAAGGCAGTTTGGTGTCTCTGAGTTCTTCAGCAACGGGGCAGGAGGGAGCTGGGGGGCCCCAGGTGCTGCACGCCTGCACCCCACTCGTGGGTTCTGTCCGTGTGTGCGATTGGGTTTTGTTGAGTTTTCTTGGATCCTGTTGGGTGTTGTTGGGTTCTGTTGGGTTTGGTTGGGTCCTGTTGGGTTGTGTTTTGTTGGGTTCTGTTGGGCGTTGTTGCGTCCTGTTGGGTTCTGTTGGGTCCTGTTCAGTCCTGTTGGGTTCTGTTGGGTTTTGTCTTCCCTAGAATAGGAGGTGCAAGCCCAGCACCCCCCAGCCGTGGTCTCTGCCCCCCGTCCCCCCAGCCCGCCCTGGCAGCTGGTCCCTGCCCGCCCCAGCTCTACACAAAGCAGCATGCACAGTCAGTCTCTCCCTCTCCTCCTCCTTTAGGCTTTCTTACACTTCCCCTTCTTCTCCCGCTGCTGGAACTTCCGCAGCCGCCGGGCCCACGTGTCCCGCCACTGGATCACCAGGCTGCTTTTGTCCGCAATGATGCCGCTCTGGTCGGGAGAGTCCTCGTTGTTGCCCAGCAGCAGATACTTCTTCATGGGCTTGATTTTGGGGCACTTGCAGGCTATGTCCTTGGAGTGGATCCACAGGGTCTGGTCCCCGCGCCGGATGCGGTTGCTGCCCTGTTTGTAGACGGAGATGATGTTCACCGTGAACTTCCACCAGTCCGCGTTTTTTTCTGCTTTCAGGATGTGGATCTGGACAGCTGGAAAGAAACAACACACAGGCAAGAGAGGAGAAGGTGTTACTGGGTGGGCTGGTGAGGAGAAGATGAGCTTCAAGCCTTACCCAATGGGCTGTGTAAGGAGAAAGGATCTTGCAGCAGCCAGGGGTTGTGGATGCCCCAAAATGCCGTCCCCAGGCCACCCCCCAAGATCAGGAGCAGCCAGTGCTGCATCTGAGGGCTCAGCAGAGCTTCCAAGAGCACCACAGGCTTGGGAGATGCTCTCCAGCTCTGCGCCTGGCAGAGTCACTGAAACATCTCTGCAAGGGCTGGATGGCAGCACTGGGCTCCAAGGAGATGTCCTGGTGTCCTGGCAGGGCACCTGTGTCCTGTCCAGCTCCCACAGCCAGAGGGAGGTGGGAGGACAACCCTGATCCCTGCACATGGTGCTGGTGATGATGATGATAATGATGATGATGATGATGATGGTGATGATGATGATTATTTCCAAGCCCATGGCTGATGCTGTGTAATGTCCTCTGCAGCCATGGACTGAGGAAACCTCAGCCCTTGCTCCTTGTTGGGACAGGACTAAAAATCAGCTTCCAGGAAATCCCTTCCCAGCCCTCCTGGGTTTGTTTGCCAGCTGTGGGTGAGGAATCCCCACCAGCAGGGACACAGGGAAGTCACAGGTGAGGATGGCCTGGCTGGGAGAGCAGGCAGGGGCCAGGCTCTGCACAGGCTGGTGCAGCACAACCACAAAGAGCTTTTTCAGCCAAATGATCGAACTTTTCCCTTTTCCCCACGGTTCCCTCCATGCCCTGGGAGCTATAAACCCCTGCCCATTCACCTGCCTGTCTCAGCAGCCCCAGAGAAGCCAATCCTGTTTGTATAAATAAACAGAGGGAGAAGAAACTCCCAGAAACCTCAGGGAAAACTCTGCCACTTGCCTTGTAACAGTCCAGTTTCCCCCCTGGGTGAAGGAGCATCCCCCTGTCTCTAAAACCAAGTGATCCCAGGCTCTGGGAGGAAGCAGAGCTCTGCAGCCCAGCACAGCTTTTTAACACGTTGCAAAATATATGGGGTATTTTTTTTCAGATCGTGTCATGGAGGCCAGATGCTTTCATTAAAAAAAAAGCAAAAAGGAAAAAAAGGAAAAAAAACAACCCTAAGCTCTGACCATGTATTTCCCTGTCTGGTGTGAAGGTAAGAAAATGTGAAGAGCAGCCAATTTTTATTTTTTGGAAACAAATCTTTCCAAAAAAGCTTAAACCTTTGACCTGCCTGGGTCCACACTGACAAAATGGAGAAAATGAATGAAAAGGAACTGGAGAGAGGTGGTTACAGGAAACTCTGCTCTAAAACACACAGTCTGTATTTTTTTTTATGTCAAGGCCCCTGTCTCTTATTTTTTCCCTTTTTATTAATGAAGTGGAAGGAGTGAAAGCTTTGAGGAAGGCTTGGCTGGCGCAGGCACAGCTGCCTGCCCTGACAGCCGGATTTCTGCCCACAGCTCCACATCCAGGACGCTCAGCTCCTCCTGAGCCGGGGTTTGGAGCCCAGCTCCAGCGGTGTTTGCCTGGCTATTTCAGTGCTGAGGTGGGACCAGCATCTCCCAGGGGACACAGGACATGCAGAGAAGCAGAAATGGGCCAGGATGAATTTTTGAAGCACCTAAGCTGGATTTAAAGACTCCCTTCCCATGAAGGAGGTTTCAGTCCTTCCTGATTTGGGGCTCTGGCTCAGCTGTGCTCCCCCAGTCCAAAGCTGGCTTTGGGGCTTGGTGCTGAACTTCAGCTGCCCTCTCCTGGGACACAGCTTGGCTTTGTGCTGAGCTGCTCTCCCCTGGCTGATGTTCCCACTGAACCCCTGTGCTCAGGTCTGTCCCCATCTCTGCATCCCTGGGAAAACATCTCTGGCAAAACCCCTGGGGCAGCAGATGGAAGGAGGTGATAGGGGATGATGGTTCCTCCTGGGGATGGTGCTCCCCTTGCTGTGATCCCCTGGGAGCAGGAGAACAAAATCAAAGGAGCTGCAGCTTCCACTGCTCCAGCTGGGGCTGGTGACACTGGTTTCAGTGAGGATGGGCTCTGCTCCAGACTGGTGACACTGGTTTCAGTGAGGATGGGCTCTGCTCCAGACTGGTGACACTGGTTTCAGTGAGGATGGGCTCTGCTCCAGACTGGTGACACTGGTTTCAGCAAAGAGGGGATCCAGTCCAGCTCCTGACCCCACCTGTGCCCTGTGCCTGCTCCTCCCTGACCTTTGCAAACTCTGGGCAGCCGAGCCCTGGGGGGAATCTGGGGCTCCTGCACCCCAGGCACTCCCAGAGATGCAGAGATTTTTCTCCAGGTTCACTTCCCTACAGCCTGCTGTGCTCCCCAGGGAGCTCTCAGGCAGCAAACGGACCTGGGGAGCAGGGGGACAGCAGGGGGACAGCAGGGGGACAGCAGGGGGACAGCTGGGGGACAGCAGGGGGACAGCAGGGGGACAGCTGGGTCCTGGGGAGGGCAGGGGCTGCCCCAGGAACCACATCCCACCTGACACTGACACTCCTGAACCACAAATCCCACCTGGGTGGTGCCTCCCAGCCCTCACCACATTTTGGTTCTTTGCCAGAAGAAGGTGACAGAGTGGTCCCTGGGCTGGGGGAGGGGAGGGAGGGTCCCTGGTCCCCTCCTGCATCCCCAGAGCTCAGGGATGCTCCCAGCTCCTCGAGGCTTGGCTGGGAGCCTCCAGCCACAAGAAAGCCCCAAAGGCTGGAAGCTGGAGATGAAAGCCCAGGGGTGGATGGTTTGATGTTAATAAAAACAAAACCCAGCCCAAAGCCTCAAAACAACGTTTGAGGGCAGCTGCTGAAGGCTGAAAGCAAAGCAGTGCCTTGCAGCATTCAGAGATCATGAGTCAGGGCCCCAGACTCCTGAGGCTGCCATGAAAACAGAGAGGCTGGGGAAAAACTAATTATTTCATTACTTTTTAAATTTACATTTGGGGTTTGTGATAAATCTCCTGAGTTCAAGGCTTCCCCTGCTAAGGCTGACTCAGGGCTGGGCTGCAGGGCCAAATCTGTGCATCCTGTGGTGGCATCCTGGAACATCCCACATATCCCACGCACAGACCTTTCTCTGGGAGCTGGGAGTTTGGGGACCATCGCTGAGCTGGCCCCTGGAAAGGTCCCAAGGAGTGGCAGTGGGAACGGAGCAGTTGGAGGGTATTTAATAGGCCAGGGGAAGGGCGTGCTGGGGACAGAGGTGCAGGCCCAGATGTCCCAGTCCAAGGCAGGGCTCTCCAAGGGCTTGGCTCTCCTCTCACTGCACAAGTGGAGTGGAGTCCATGTGGATTTTATTCCAACCAGCAGCAAAAGGTGACCCCGACACCATCTGGGTTTGGGAATGTAAAGGGCTGGCTCCTCGCTGGAGCAAAGTGTTAAAATGTGATTTTTTTCCCCCCCTTTTTTTCGGTTTTTAATTTATTTGGCGGCGGCTTTGCCTCGCTCTGGCTGCCAATTTCCTACTGGTTTAATATTGGAGATTTATGATCCCTAATCCCTGGGTGTGCCCTGGTGCTGGGGGACCCTCACTGCCCCAGCTCTCTCCCTCAGCACGTGGCTCCAGCAGGGATTGCTCAGCTCCAGGAATGGGATTTCTCCACCTTCCAAGCAGTGCAAGGGGCTCTGAGTGCCGGGGCTGGTGCTTCCCCCTGCCTTGGGGTTTTTTGGGGATTCTGTTTTTTTCTCCCCCTCCCTCCCTCTTTTCAAGCTGCCTTTTGAAAAAACATTTTGCTTTTTTCCAGCAGCCCCTGCCAAGCTCCTCTCGACAAAGGGGGTGACTAAGAGAAGGCTCCGCTGAAGGAAGGATTTTTTTACTTTTTTTTTCCAAGAAAGGGCAAAGTGAGCAGATGATCTCACCTTTCGGATGAGGATTCTGTTCCTCAGCCCCATTCCCTGCCCAGAGCTGGGATGGGGATGTAGGGCCAGCATGGGACCGCAGTGCTGGTACAAAACCCTTCCAGCATCATCCACTGCAGCACAGGCAGCTCAGCATCAGGGGCTAAATGGAGATTTAAAAGCTCCAGGTTTCCTTTACCACAGTCACACCCCGCAGAGAGTGGGAACATCCCCAAAATCGGGCAGAAAATGGGCACCTGAGGGAGTACAGGATGTTCACATCTCACCTGGACCAGCATCACCTGCTCTCGTCAGATAACCCCCTCTCCTGGGGATCTCCACCCTCGGTGGGTTCAGCCGGAATTCTGCTTTCCCGGGATTTAACTGCCCCCACCCCAGCAGACCCTCCTCCCTCCCTGCTTTTCTGGGAGCTGAGCCTCCCTGCGCTCCCCCACGCAGCCAAAAAATCCCAGAAAAAGCTTTTCTGCCTCTGCTCCTGCCTCCCCCCTCCCCGAATCTCCCGGCCTGCCCTCCCCGCGTCCTGTTGCACTCCAAATATTTGCACCCAAACCCATCTCGCGGGGAAAAAGCCCACATTAAAATAGAAAGGAAAAAAACCACAAACCCGACAAAAACAAACAGATACGAAAAATAAATAAGGGAAAATACCCGCTTTGAAAGGCTGAATGAAGCGGGGAGCTAAAAAGCCCCATTGAGGAGCGGGCGGATGATAGCTCCCGATTGAGCCGCGGGAGAAGGAACTCTGTTCAAGCTAATTAGGGCCTTTTAGGACATTCAGCACAGCGATGCCAGCAGAACGGTGAGGAAAAGAGCCTCCTAATTGGCTTCCTGCTGGGGTGTCAGTCCCAAAGTCTTTATTATCCCTCCCTGCACCTTTTCAACCCTTTCTTCCCTCCCTGGCCCTGGGCTGCCCCGGCATCGCTCACCCCGCTGCCTCTCCACCACGGTTTGTCCTCAAAAAAGCAAATTGCCGTGGCCGTGGGGCTGGCTGGGGCTGTGGGGACCCTTCCACGGCCAGGAGGGTGGCGTGGGAGCACCCCAGTGCCAGCACTGGGACAGTGTCCCCACACCTGAACAGCCCCAGCGCACGGCTCCGGCTCACTCGTGAAGCTGCAGGAGTGATGCTGAGTGAGAGAAGAGAAGGGAAAAGCTCATTCCCGCTCCCCTAATCCCTGCTCCAGCGGCACCTCATCCCTGTTCATTGGGATCTCCTGCCTGAGACACCCCTTGAGCCACCCATACCTCCCTAGGGTCTGCTGGAGCCCACAGGGCAGCCCTAAACAGAACCAGGTGTGAGCTCCAAAAATTCCAACAGAACCGGGTGTGAGTGTCACCCAAAATTCCAACAGAACCGGGTGTGAGTGTCACCCAAACCTCCAACAGAACCGGGTGTGAGTGTCACCCAAACCTCCAACAGAACCGGGTGTGAGTGTCACCCAAACTTCCAACAGAACCGGGTGTGAGTGTCACCCAAACCTCCAACAGAACCGGGTGTGAGTGTCACCCAAACCTCCAACAGAACCGGGTGTGAGTGTCACCCAAACCTCCAACAGAACCGGGTGTGAGTGTCACCCAAACCTCCAACAGAACCGGGTGTGAGTGTCACCCAAACCTCCAACAGAACCGGGTGTGAGTGTCACCCAAACCTCCAACAGAACCGGGTGTGAGTGTCACCCAAACCTCCAACAGAACCGGGTGTGAGTGTCACCCAAACCTCCAACAGAACCGGGTGTGAGTGTCACCCAAACCTCCAACAGAACCGGGTGTGAGTGTCACCCAAACCTCCAACAGAACCGGGTGTGAGTGTCACCCAAACCTCCAACAGAACCGGGTGTGAGTGTCACCCAAACCTCCAACAGAACCGGGTGTGAGTGTCACCCAAACCTCCAACAGAACCGGGTGTGAGTGTCACCCAAACCTCCAACAGAACCGGGTGTGAGTGTCACCCAAACCTCCAACAGAACCGGGTGTGAGTGTCACCCAAACCTCCAACAGAACCGGGTGTGAGTGTCACCCAAACCTCCAACAGAACCGGGTGTGAGTGTCACCCAAACCTCCAACAGAACCGGGTGTGAGTGTCACCCAAACCTCCAACAGAACCGGGTGTGAGTGTCACCCAAACCTCCAACAGAACCGGGTGTGAGTGTCACCCAAAATTCCAACAGAACCGGGTGTGAGTGTCACCCAAACCTCCAACGGAACCGGGTGTGAATGTCACCCAAACCTCCAACAGAACCGGGTGTGAGTGTCACCCAAAATTCCAACAGAACCGGGTGTGAGTGTCACCCAAAATTCCAACAGAACCGGGTGTGAGTGTCACCCAAACCTCCAACAGAACCGGGTGTGAGTGTCACCCAAACCTCCAACAGAACCGGGTGTGAGTGTCACCCAAAATTCCAACAGAACCGGGTGTGAGTGTCACCCAAAATTCCAACAGAACCAACCGGGTGTGAGTGTCACCCAAAATTCCAACAGATCTGGGTGTTTCACCCAAAATTCCAACAGAAGCAGGTGTGAGTGTCACCCAAACCTCCATCACCCAAACCTCCAACAGAAGCGGGTGTGAGCTGTCCCAGGGCTGCACCACCTCTGAAGTCTCCTGGGAATTGTGAGGGATTGGAGGCAGGTGACAGGGAACTGCTTGCTGCTCATGCCCACAGCAAAAAATATTTTAAATATTTTAAAATATTCAAAAGCCGTGGCACGTAACAGCACAGTGAGACATGGTGTCATCGTGTCATCATAGCCCAGAAGCCACTGGAAAACTCTTGGAAAACAGGAGTCTCCTGCAGATGCTGGGACAAGCCCCAAAGCAGGGTCACGGTGTGCTCACCCCGAGGGACACACGGCATCTCTGCCCGGGGCTGCCTCTCCACACCTGGCAAGAACCACTGCCAAAGCTGCACACAGCCAGCACGGGCTGTGGCTGGGTGGCCCTGGGGACAGGGGACACTCACCATAGTCTTTCTTACAGTATTTCTTCATGTTGATCTTCAGCTTCCCCTTGGAGGCTTTGCAGTACGAGTCACAATCTGCAGGGAGAGAGGGGGAGGGCAAGAAAACATTAACAAAACAAATTAGCGTTAAAATGAAGAAAACGCTGGGGGAAGGGGGCGGCTCGGAGCTGTAGCCTGCCGTGAATAAGCAGCGTGCCTGTGATATCCATCTGCCAGCCCCGGCGGCATTGAGAAACCCTTCCTTTCTAAAGAAAGCTGCTCACAAAGGAGCCCGTCCTCCTCCTCCTCCCCCGGCCCGGCTTCCCCGGCCGCCTCTGTCTTCCTGGGAGACCCCGGGGGCCTCCCTTATTGTGCCACCCAGAGCTTTTGAGAGCCACACAAATTCCCGCTGTTCTCCAGCTCCCCAGTGGAGCCTGCCCGGAGCCCACAGAGGCCCCATTGTCACCCCTAACCCGGGCCGGTGTCAGCCTTTGGCATTCATTGCCGGGAGATTCGGGCTGGGGTCACCCCGCCACAATGCGGGTCAGAGAGGAAATTAGCAGCCCATGAAGCATTAGCAAAGCCTTTTGGTGTCCACTCTACTGAAGTGTGCAAATAAAATACCCCAGGAGGAACATTTCATTTCTAATGGGCCCCCACTGCTGGGACACGCTGGCCTGGCCCGGGCGGCCGGCGGGAGCCTGGCACGGCCCCCTGGCACTGCCACCGCCGCTGGCCACGGGCCACGGGCCACTGGCACAGCCCTGGAGCCTGCAGGGACACCGAGCCCTGCCCTGGGAGCTGCTGGCCCTGCAGGGAGTGGGCAGTGCCCTCCGGCCACCCCATGGCAGCAGGGCCGTGCAGTGTGGCTGCAGAGGGGCCGGGCCATGCCAGCTGCCAGGACTGCGGTGGGGTCTGCCCGTGCACATCCACGGCTCCTCAGCACCCACAGAGTGCCCGGATCCAGGGAGAAAGGACACCTCCTGCAGCAGGAGGCTTGGCACAGTCACAGCCCTTGGAGGCCTCCATCTCTCCCAGCACCGTCCTTCTGCAGCCACTGCTGGGGCGCGGGTGGGGAACCTGCCGGGCCCCAGGGGGCTGTGGGGAAGGTGGCAATGCTGCTGGCATGCCATGACAGCCCACAATGGGTGCCAAGACCATGAGGAACACCCTCAGCACCACCCCCTGTGACCCCTGTGTGCCCCAGCCCCTCTCAATGTGGCCATGCAGGGTCCCCAGCTCAGCCCCATGGCTCCCTGCTGCTCCTGCTCCTCAGGAGACACCCTCAGGCTTCCTGCTCTTCCAGCATGACCCATCCAGGGCCAAACCCAAACCCAAACCCCGTGATCTTCCTCCTGCAAGAGCCCCAGCTGAGATCTGTGTCCAGCTACAGCCCGGCCAAGGTCCCTCCAAACCCTGATGGCTAAGGGCTTCCAGCCACTCGTGCCTCCCATTTGTTTTTCTCATCTAACATTTCTGAACATCAAATAAAAGCTGAAATGCCCTGAGAAAGGAGTGGATATTCCATCAGAACTGTAGTTGAGTGGATGGAGATGCACTAGCAGAGCCCCAGCCATGCCCACGTGGCAGGATGCCACCACACAGCAGGACGTGGCTGCCTGGTGTCACTGAGCTCAGGGAACAGAAACATTCCTGACCCAATGCTCTGGTCAGATGTTCCTGGAACATTGAAGGAGAAGTCTCTAAGGGAACTGAATGTCTGTGCAATGACCTAAGAGAGGCTAACCCTGAGCTTTTTGGGGGAGCAGGGGCAGACAGGCCATCGGCTGCCCTGCCAGGCTGCTGGCACCACTCCGCCCAGGCCAGACTGCTGATGTCCTCAGGACACCAGTGTGGTTGTGATAAAGCTGCTGATGGCTCTCTCTGGCACAGGAATCCTGGAGCTCTGTGGATGTTCACTGCTGCTGTCACACCCCAGCACTGGGCAGAACAAGAGGTGACACAAGGACAGGTGGGCAGGGACAAGCCTGGAAGCTCTGGCTGCAGCATCCCCTTCGTGCACTGTCCCGAAGGCAGAGTGACCTTGCAGCACCACCCACACACAGAGCTCAATGCCTGGCTCACAGAAATCCCATCTGCCCTCCCAAAGAGGCCCCAGAGGATCTCCAAGTCACCCAGGAGGCAGAGGAGCCCTCCACGAGGGAGGCAAAGGAAATGAACCGGAGCAGATCCCCCACCCAGGAAAGCAGCACTGGCATCTGGGAATTCCCAGTGATTTACAGCTGGCCCTGGCCAGGCCAGCCCAATTCAAACCAGCTGGGGCTCTGGCACAGCCCATGGGGCTGGGGGGCCAGGAGAGGGACACTCTCAGGGCCAGAGCCAGAGCCAGAGCCAGGGCCAGGACCAGGGCCAGGACCAGGGCCAGGGCCAGGGCCAGGGCCAGAGCCAGGGCCAGGGCCAGGGCAGGGGTGTGTGCAGGCAAAGCAGGGTCAGCCCTGGCTGGACTGGGTGTCTTGAGCCCCAGGTTGTCACCCTGGCTGGAGGAGAGGCTGTGGGTGCTGTGGGCGTGGGTGCTGTCCTCCTTGCTGGGGACAGGGATGGGAGGAGAGGGTGGATGTGCAGTTCAGTGACTCGGGGGCGTGTGCAGGAGGCACGCATGATGTGAGACTCTTGCAAAATTTGTCCCCAAATATTTATGTGACAAACCTCAGGAATCCCAAGACCTGTGCTGCCTGGCTAGAGGCTCCTTGTCCTGCAGGTCCTTCTTGCCCCTCTCCATGAGGCTGCAGAGGATCAGCCTGGGACAACCTGTCCATGGGAGGTGATGCCCCAGTGACAAACCAGGCTGAGAATTCCCAGAGCTGCCTCCAGGACACCCTTCTGGTGCCTGCAGCAAGGGGGGTCAGTGTGCAGCTCCTGTCCTGCAGGAGTGATGAGGGGGGCAGCAGGATGGGCCCAGCTCCCTGTCCCACTGTGCTGCACAAGTGTCCCCTGCTCAGGGGGCAGAGCAAGGCTTGGTGCTCACCCTGCTGCTGTCCTGCCTGTCCTCCTGGCCCTGCCCTCAACAGACCTGAGCCCCCTTAGCCCGTGTCCAGCCCAGCCACCCTCATGAAGCACCCAGCCCCCGGCACAGGACAAACCCGTGGTGACATCCCAGCCCTGCTCCCGGCCCTTTCCTCTGGTTTGCTCAGCTGCACAAATATTCCAGTGCAAATCCCTGTTCCAGAGCCACGAGCCCAAAGCACAGGCAGCCCTTGGTGGTTTTTGGGTCAGCCCTGCATCCCCCCGGGCTGGGGGAGCAGCAGCTCCCCGCGGTTCCCGGTGAACAGAGCAGGGAGGGATCGGGAGCCGCTTGCTCGCTCAGGGAGCAGGTGGCGGGCGGCTGCTTCGTGTCGCTCGCAGCTCCGTAAAACGTGTCAGCACAGCCTTCAGCAGCTTTGCAGCTCAGCCCATCCCCTTGATAGAACTAATTCTCTGGCTGGGCAGAGACTTTTCACAGCTAAACACCTTCTTTGTTTAGCTTAATTTCTTTTTCTTTTCTTTTCTTTTTTTTTTTTTTTTTTTATGTTTCTTTGCAGAAAGTTTAATTTTTTTTCTGTTTAAACATCTTTGTTTGGGGGTTGTCTGGGGTTGCTGTGACTGGGCTGAGAGCTGCGGGGTGCTGAGTGCTCATCCCGTGATTTGTTAATGGATCCCGCTCTGCCCGGGGTGCTGATGCTGCCGGGGTCGGGCAGGAAGGAGGTGCTGGCAGCAGAGCTGCGGGTGCTGAGTGTTGCTGCAGGGAAGAGCCTGCACCAGGCGCCTCTTGCTGCACTCTCAGCTCCAAGATCAGCTTTGAGCCGCTGCGAAAGCCACATGTCGGGAACGGAAATTAAAGGCCCCTTGATTCTGACATGATAGAGCGATTAAAGCCACATTTCTTGGCCTGGGTACCTAACTGGAAATGCAGATATAAGGCTTAGATCCCCAAGGGGATTCAGATTTCTAATCCGAATTTATGCAGCTAAATTCCTATTGATTTCCCCCAGGTAGGGCCCTAAATGCCTTTGTGGGCTGCGATCCAAAGTGGAGGTGTTGTGGCTTAGGAGGGAGCCCCGGCTCTGACAGCCTGACCCCAGCACTGGGGTGAGGGGCACTGTCCTGCCCTCCCTGCCAGGGGCACTGTCCTGCCCTCCCTGCCAGGGGCACTGTCCTGCCCTCCCTGCTAGGGGCACTGTCCTGCCCTCCCTGCCAGGGGCACTGTCCTGCCCTCCCTGCCAAGGCATTGTCCTGCCCTCCCTGCTAGGGGCACTGTCCTGCCCTCCCTGCGGGGTCATTGTCCTGCCCTCCCTGCCAGGGCACTGTCCTGCCCTCCCTGCCAGGGCATTGTCCTGCCCTCCCTGCCAAGGCATTGTCCTGCCCTCCCTGCCAGGGGCACTGTCCTGCCCTCTCTGCCAGGGGCACTGTCCTGCCCTCCCTGCAGGGTCAGGGGCACTGTCCTGCCCTCAGGGGCACTGTCCTGCCCTCCCTGCCAGGGCATTGTCCTGCCCTCCCTGCCAAGGCACTGTCCTGCCCTCCCTGCAGGGGTTGTGCTCTCTGGGGGCTCTGCACGTGGGGTCTGGGTGTCCCCATCTCCTGTTGTCACTGGCGGGGATGTGCAACCACACTGAGCCACTACATGAGGGTGCAGCCTCAAATATCAAGTCCTAAATCCGTGATTCCCTTACCAGAGAGAGCAGGACTGAGAGAACGGGAGTGGGGTCTGCCTGGGGTCTCAGACACCCCCAGAGTGGGTCAGGGCAGAGCAGCGGGGCTGCTTTGGTTTGCTGCAATGCAAGGGGAGGCTGTGCTGAACAGCTTTTGGATTCCTGCCCTTTTCTCTCCCTCCCCAGAGTTACTGGTCAGAAATCCTGTGTGCATGAGCTGCCCCTCACGACGGGGGTGAGCAGCAGTGACTGTGGGGGACACGGCAGATTCCAGGTCCCCACTGGCTCTGGCCAAATCTGAACTAAACTTCTCCACAGGCAGCCCTGAACCTGCCCATTGCTGCATCCTGGCTTTCCGACAGCCCTGCAGCGGGAGGCTCTGTGCCCACCTGAGCGATGGGATTTGGATTTCAGTGCTGCAGAACCCCCACCAGTGCCCAGGGGGAGGAAGGTGCATTTTTGTGTATTTTTTGAAGCTGGACCTGAGCGATCCCTCCCTTCACCAGGAGCTGGGGAATCCCAGCTCTCAGCTGTGTCTGTGCCTGGACTCCCCTGCTCTCAGCCACAGCCTGGGCTGGCTCCCTGAGCCCCTCCAAAAACCACAGAACCCTTCCAGGTGCCCCCAAGAACTGCTGCAGCCCTGAGGGATGTGCAGGACACCGTGTACAGCTGCTCCATGGCTCTGCAGAGCTTCCTGCTGCCCCATCCCCACAGGACTGAGAGCTCCTCCAGGCTGTTCAGACTCTGGAAAGAAATTTCCAGCCCCTTTTACAGGCAGCAAGCCCACATCCTCAGCCTGAGGCTGGGGCCTGGAGGAAAAGCTCATGGAGCAACAGGGGGGAGCATGGGTGGCTGTCCTTGGGGAGGGCAGGGGCAGCAACGTCGTGTGTCTGCTCTGGGGCTGAGTGTGGGCTCAGAATGTTCCCCTGGGCATGAAAACCTTTCTGTGAGCTACCCAGAGCACCCCAGAGGCAGCTGGGAGCCACATTGCCAAGGGACACGGGATAAAATGCAATCCAGCCCTGGGACAGGAGAGGATGGCCCTGGAGCAGTCGTGGCAGGGATGCCTGTGGCTCTCAGGCCTCTGGAGATTTCCCCAGGTGACCATGAACTCCTGCTTCACTTCCCACAGCACTGAGGCTGCCCTTTGCTTCCATCCCAAAGAATTATTTTAGCATGTCCCCCATCAGTCCAGGGAGTGACTGCCAGAGTCATTTGGAGAGCTCCAGCCCTGCTCTGCTGGCTCTGGGCCTGTGCTGAGCACACGTCCTGGGGGAAGGAGGGGGTGCTCTGCAGGAGCCCTCTGCCTTCCCAGGGAGCAGGGATGGGCTCATGCCCGTGGGACAAGTGCAGGGACTGCAGCCTCTGGCTCACAGTGACTGTCAGGGATCACTGCTGTAATTTAATTTGTGCAGGACTCCACTGGGAGTCTGTCTCGGAGCTGGCTGCTTTAATGCAAAGAAGCTTTAATAAAATAGCAAAGCTAAGGCAGAGAATCCTTCCCAGGTTATTAATTTCAGCAGTGGCATCGCTTGTCCTGTGCTTTGCTGCACCCTTGTCTGGCCACTGAGTGGACAGGGGTCTGTTATCACTAAACTGGGTCTGTCATCACTAAACTGGGTCTGTTATCACTAAACTGGGTCTGTTATCACTAATTGGCTCTTCTCCTCTCACCTGGCCGTGACCCAGCTGTGCTGCACGATGCCCTTTGCAATTATCATGTGCAGGACAGCTGGTGGAGAAGCAGGACAGCTGGTGTCCCCAGCAGGGTGGCCTTGGCCGTTCCTCCAGCATGCCAGGAGCTGGAGCAGGGAGCCACAGCCCTTCCAGGCCTTGGAGCTGGATCAGCTGGGGCTGGGCTGCTCCAGCCGTGCCTGCTGTGTTATCTAGGGGACGGTCCCCAGGTCTGAAGCAGCCTCAGCCCGTGCGCAGGGATTCCAGGGCCCTGGATCTGCCCCCAGAGGGTCTGTGCCAAGCCTTGGTGCCCAGCAAGCCTCGGGCACTGGGTGGTGTTTAACCAAGTTACCCTGGTCTGTCCTTGGTCAGCTCCCAGCTGGGAGCAGCAGTCCCCAGGAGCTGGCAGGGGTTTGTCCCACCAGCTGAGGGGGGTCTGTGACCAGTCTGCCAAGGCAGAGGCACCCGCTGAGCATCAGAGCATCTTCTGCTCTCCAAAGCGGGCTGAGGAGCCCTCGGCACCAGCACAGGCACCAGCCCTGCCCTGTGCCGGGCACAGCCCCACGGCACTGAGCCGTGCCACTCCCCGGCAGGGCAGGGAAAGCGGGAGGAGTAATTTCCACTCTTATTCATTTGTTTGTTTTGGTGCTTTGCAGACCCAAACCTTCCCCTGGGACCCCAGTGCCATCCCTGGCAATGAATGCACAAAACCTTTCCTGCGGGATGCCACCTTGGGAGCACCTGGCAGGAGCATCCCGAGCCCTGCCTGCAGCGGCTCCTCACAGCCAGCGTGTCCCAAAGACGCTGCCCTGTGCCACTGTGGGAGCTCGCTGCCCGTGCTGCGGGACAGCATCCCGGAGCTGCCGGGCAGGCAGAGCCGGGAGCGCAGATCCCAGCGGATAACGGCCATTAACCTCTCCCTTGGAACAAGAAGGTGCAAATGAGCCCACAGTAGTCTCCTTTCTTCTGGCTGAGCAAGATTGATTGAAAAACAAATTGGCGCAAATAAAGCATGTAATTAGATTAAAGTCTCTCGCCTGGAGCGGCTGGAAAGCGGCAGCGAGGGATTCCCGGGAGCCTGCAGCCCCTTCCACCTCTGCAGCCCCTTCCCACCTGCCCAGCCCCTTCCACCTCCGCAGCCCCTTCCCACCTCCGCAGCCCNCCAGCCCCTTCCACCTCTGCAGCCCCTTCCCACCTCTGCAGCCCCTTCCCACCTGCCCAGCCCCTTCCACCTCCGCAGCCCCTTCCCACCTCTGCAGCCCCTTCCCACCTCTGCAGCCCCTTCCACCTCCGCAGCCCCTTCCCACCTCTGCAGCCCTTTCCCACCTCCGCAGCCCCAGCACACCCTGGGGCCACCAGCCCCGGTGGTCCAGCAGGACCAGCACCTCCAGGATGTGACCAGGCTGTCCCCCCACATCCCGGCAATGTCCTCTCCGGTGCCGGCAGCTGGTCCGGGCACAGCTGGAGTGCCTTTGGTCCCTCCCTGGCAGCTCTGGTCATGGGCACCACCGCAGGCACCCCCCCAGCGCCGCTGCAGCTCGGGAGGGTTCCCTCCCCGCCTCCGGAGCTGCCTGGGCCGGTTTGGGGATGGGGATGAACGGCCCGAGGGGTTTGTGGTGGTTCAGGGCAGGCATGGCCTCAGCAGCACATCCCAGTATTCCCGGGTCTAAAGGGAGCAGGAGATGGCTGCTGGTGGCACAGCAGGGACAGTCCAGCTGTGCCAGACACCCGCTGGAAACGCTGCACTGGAAAAGCCTACGGTGGGAGCACTGCACCGGAAAACAAACAGCGAACTGGAAAACACCTCACTGGAAAACTCCCCAGCAACACGGGGTTTTACAGCTCTTCCACACCACTCCTCTGCCTCTCCCAGGGCTGCCTGCACATTTCCTATCCCCTGCCCCCAGGATCTATCCGGTGTTGAGCCCCAGGGCACGTTGGGGACATGGGGTACAGATCCAGGGGTGCCCTGCCAAGAGCCTCTGCCAACACCGTGAAATACATTCCTAGGAAAACATCTGTCCTCGAGAGCCCAGCACCCCATAAACGCCTGCCTGGCAGCAGCTCCCAGCCCAGGGGGAAAATCACAGTTTCCTGTTCGGGGATAGATGCAGAAACACGGAGCTGGTGCTGGGGACAAGAGCTTCATGTCCCCAGGGGAAATCAGCCTCTGGAAGTGCCCCAGGACGGGGACAGGGAGCTTGTCAGTCCTGACTCTGAGGCTCGAGGCTTGGCTGTGGTGGGATGTGGGGATAAAGCGTTGCAGGGATTAAGGGACGCGGGGATGAAAGAAGGGGGTGGAGGGATGGAGAGGTTTGGGGTGGAGAGAATCAGGTGCAGGAATGTGGGGTTGGAGGGATGCAGGAATTTGAGGGTGGAGGGATGCAGGGATTTGGGGGTGGAGGGATGCAGGGATGGAGGAGTGAATGGATGTGGGGCTGCAGGAAGCCTGGCACTGGGATGATGAGAGCACGGTGCCGTTGTGCATGAAGCTAATCTGCATTTCAGCAGTTTTGGGGCATTGTTTTAGGCTCTTTCCTTCAGACTTTCCGAGCTGTTTTGAAGTGACCAGGAGCTCCCTCACTGCAAGCCCCTCTCCCCTATTGTGCTCCCAGCCATTCACTGGGACCAGCATGAGAAACCTTTCAGAGGGAGCTGGATGCTGCTGGTCAATCAATCAATCAATCAATCACGCGGCCAACCCAACACCTCGCTTACAGCTGGGACAAGGCAGAGAAAGCCCTAGCAGGGCTGAATGAATTCCTCCTTTGGAGGGGTACAAGGCTGGAGACTGCCAGGCTGAGCCCAGATTTACCCCGGGGTGAATGAAATGAGGATTTCCCCTCCGTCTGCACCGCAGGGAGCTGGGCAGCGCTTTGTTCCCAGGCTCGGGATGCTCCCGGCTCTCCGCAGGGCTGACGTTTCCCCACGGCCAAGGGTCGGGCTTTTCTCCCTGCCAGTGCTGAAACAGGAGCTCCAGCTCATCAGGGAGGGCAGTTTTCCCCGTTCCTGGTTCTTGGGGGAGGATTCAGGCTAAAATTTGGATACTGCAGCCAGCCCTGCCCCGGGTCTCCTCTGCCCTCTGGGAAAGCTGCAACTGCAGCCAGAGCTGCTCTGGGTCTGGGGAGGCCAGGGATCCCCCAGAGCTGGCTTTTCCCTTTCCTGCATTTACATCCGGCCTCTTCCCCACCAGCCAGGAACAAAAGGGCCCAAAATGACATTTGGAAGGGCCAGATCTGGTTTTGAAACTGCAGAGGTTGATTTCCAGGGGAAAACCATGGGGAGCTGCATCAATCCAATCACCTGGTTTTATTTAAGCCCCCTGGCTGAAATCATCCACCTCAGATAATCATTCTCCAGAAAATCTGGATTTGATTCAGATAAGACAAGGACTGACTGGCAGGTTTGTAAACCTTCACCCCCCCACTGCTATTTTTTTTTGCCCTTTCACTGTGGTCTCTTCAGTCTGAGAGGAACCAAAAAAGCACCAGAAAAGCTCCTCTTGCCTGGCAGCAGAAACGAGGAGCAGCCCCTCCTCTTCCTCCAACCTCCCAGCATGGGAGAGCATGGATGCATTTCATCTAAACAATCCACTTTTGGCCTGTTTTCCCAAACTGATTGGGACCCCTGAGAGTAAAGCAGAGCCAGGCAGGACCCCCCACACCAGAGCTGACATTGTCCCACCCTTCATTCCAAGGCCACCTTTGGCCCGTGGTCCTCTGCAATGGGTGATGCTCCCTCAGCTCTTGGCCACTTTCTGTCCATGTGGCCACGAGCACAGGAAGTGGAGCAGCACCTCTCCCACAACTGCCTGCACTCAGAGTCTCCCACTAATTGCTTTTTCATCTTGTTTCCAGACCCTTTTTCTCCCATAGCATGGGAGCCCTGGCTCACAGACACTGATTTAGGGATTTGTGAAAAACCCCACAGATTTCAGAAGGGTGGGGGTGGGAGCTGAGAGATTCCAAGACACAGCACTGCTGGATGCTCCCCGTTGAGGAAAAGGGATGAAATATGCAGGGTTCAAGCTCCTTGGACAAAGCAGTGCTTAAAAACTCCAAAATAAAATCCCAGTGAGAAGAATTATGATGGGATTCTGGGCCTGATGGATTGCTCAGCTTGGCTCATCCTCCACTGGGCTTTCACTGGGAGAGGGCTCCTGGTGGGATGCTCTGGTCACCCCTCTGGGCAGGGAATGGGGACATCTGGCCCTGCAGGGACACAGGGATCCACGAGGCACTGTGCAGGCATTTCCCATCCCTCCCAGACCATGGATAACCCATCCAGCCTCCAGCCAGGGCTCCTGAGCTCAGGAAGGGCTCTAACCCTGCTGGGATGTTCTCAGTTATCAGCTCTATGCAAACCCAGCTGGGCTTTAGATCACTGAGCAGCCGCTCTCCCATGGCAGGCTATGTTTGCACGGGGCCAAACCTGTCCCTTCAATCGGTCCCACAGACCCCTGGGACACTGGGGACTGAAGATGTCCCCTGCTCTGGAGCCTGGGTGACAATCCCTGCCACAGGCCGCGGCTCAGGGATCAATCCAAGGTGACATCTGTCACTTTTAGCACAAACTCCTTAATTTATGAACCCTCCTGCACCGCTGAGACAAAAGCAAACAGTGTTTACACCTCGTGGCCTTCAGAGCTGGGGCTCAAACACCCCAGGAACCTCCAGGCAGCAGCACAGGACAAGTCAGCATTTGCAGGACCCTCTGTCATCCCCTGGTCAGTGCCATCAGATCCCCTCGGTGACATGGGGGGACAGCTGTGGTTCCACTTGGATCCCACACTGAGTAACCCCCCTGTGCTCACAGATGCAGCAGGAAAACCTCCTGCACTCCGAGGAGCAGAGGAGCATTAGGCTCTCAGGAGGCTGCACGCGTGTTTCCAGCACGTTTGGGCACAAAAGGAAACCACTCATCCCGGTACCAGCAGCAGGATTTATGCCTTTGGTGCAATTTGTCTCGAGGGAAGTGGTTGCTGTAGAGACATTTAGCACCGAGGTGCTCCAAAAGAAGAGGACGTACCTGCGGGCTCCTCGGCGCTGCTGGCGGCCGTGGTGGGTGGAGCAGCCGGGATCTCTGCGGGACAGCGGGACACACGGGACAGAGAGGAGAAAAGGAGGAGCGGTTATTCCAGACCCCAGAGAGCCTGCTCCCCGCACACGCTGCAGGCTCCCCTCCCAGCCGTGCCTGCCAGCAAGAGCCCCCAAACCAGTACAGCGGGAACTGGGCAATCAGGCGTCCCCCAAAGCTGTCACAAAGGGGGTTTTTAACCAAAAAAAATTGGCTTTTGGCTGCGTGCTGCGCTGTGCCCAGCCCCTGTGGGCTCTGTCACTGCCTGTCGTGGGCTGTCCCCTCCAGCTGCTGTCACCAGCTCGGAGGCAGTGCTGGCGCTCCCCTGGAGAGAGGCAGGGTGCAGGTACAGCACTGCAGCTCCGCTGGGATGCAAGGGCTGCCTCCCACATTTAAAGGAAACACAAACACATCTGGTGCCAATTCCCTGGGCCCTGGCTCTGATTTGGGGCCAACTTTGCAGAGCTGAAACCACATCATGCTCTGGAGATTCCTTCCCAGGCCTGGCTGTGTTTGTTGAGAGGATGGACTGGACGGAGGGAGCTGTACGGTGCCAGCTGTGCAGAGCTCCCCTTGGATGTCCTTCCTGCATTTAGGGCACGGTGCTGGCATTTCCCTGCATTCCTGGGAATCCTGGAGGGGGGGAACACCCAGGAATGCGCGGCCACCAAGGCAGGGTTTGCTGGGGGTGTGGCAGCAGCTCCTAGGGCTGCAGCCCACTCAGCACCAGGTGATTTTTGGGGTGGCTCACCTTCACGCAGTTAAACACAGCACAAGACACGGTGCATGGCCAGGCAGCACTGAGAGCCAGCACAGCTGTCCCAAAGCGGGGCTGGGGGTGCTCGTGCCTGGCCTGACACACACCCAAGGTGTTCTTTTCATGGCTACAAGTCTCTGGGAGCAGGGAATTATGAGCAGTGATAAATGAGAGAGCGAGTGTGCCCAGCCCCAAGCCCTGGCTGGGCCATGTTGAAATCCTGGGCCTGTCTTTATTTAGTGCCATGAATCCTGAGGGAGCTGATGCAAGGAATAATTTACTCTCTGATTTTCCCTGGCCCTGGGGAATGATTCATGATAAACCTTTGTGCACACTTGCTGCAGAGCAGACTGGAGCCACGGCTGGAGTTCTTGGGGACAACAAGGCTCTGCTTTGGGCTCTTGCTGTCCCATTGCAACACGGGGAAAAATGAATCTCAAGTGACCCCAAACCACCCTGGAATGTGTGTTTTCTTCAGCAGGAGAAGGTGGAGAAAGGGTCTCTGCCCCAGAATTTGGCAATGGCCATAATGGCTGGGAGGGGGCAGTGGTGTGGGAACAGACTGTGGGTCCCCAACAAAGGCTTGAATCTTTTAACCTTCACTTTTCTTGCTGGGCCTTTTTCTCCTTTTAGCAGCAGGGAATCACCCCTGAGGGGAGCAGTTCCCACCCCACCCCAGGCACACCAATTTTGATGCCTTGTTTTGTTAGGGCAGGTGGGGGTGTCCCACAAGGAGCATGAGCCACTGGAAGATCCAACAGCAGCAAACCCCACAGGCAGCAGAGAGGGGCACAGGACTGAACCCCACCTTCCCAGGCAGTGAGAGCTCCCAGGGGCTGAGGGGATCCAGGTGTTTGCAGAGCAGAGGCTGCAGTGGAGGCATTTTGGGAGCTGTACCTGGTGCTCCTGCTGTTGTTTCAAGAGCAGAGGGTAAGAGCAGCCTTGGGAAGGCAAATTGAAAAGCAAACCCAAGGAAGCCAAAGGTAAACACACCCGTGTTTCTGGGAGGGCTGTGTGAGTGCAAGAGCCCCTTCAGCAATCCAGGGGTTCTCAGCTGTGATGGCAACTCCATCAAAGGAGCAGCTCCTCTGATCTGAGCTCAGTGAAGCACTGATTTTGGAGAGAAGAACCTGTTTGTAGCAATCTGCTTCAGCATCCTGCTCTGATGTGGCACCCCTAAATAAATGTGCTCGTGGGGCACCACTGCTCCATGAAGAAAAATTGAATTCCCAGCAAACCTGGCAGTAGATGCACTCACAGAACCCCCCAAGAAGGCAGGAGAGCTGCTGGAAGCTGCTGTGCATTTTGGACCACGTTTGGGCAGAGCGGAGGGCCGGGGTCCCCAGGCAGCTCTGCCCCCGAGCCCCAGGCAGCTCAGCACCCCCAGCCCGGGCAGCGGCTCCGGCAGGTTTTTAAGGGTTAAAATCTCTACTCCACAGAAAGGAAGAAGATCCACCTACTTATGCAGGGGGCGATGGGGGAGCGGCTCTGCTGGTAGCCCTTGGCGCAGCGGTTGCAGGTGATGCCGGTGACGCCGTCCTTGCAGGGACACTGGCCCGTGGTCTGGTTGCAGGTCTGGCCGGCGGCACCCACGGGGTGACAGTCGCACTCTGCGGGGGACACACGACAGCAGGGTCAGGGGAGGGCACAGCGGGCACAGGTGGCGGTGTGGCATCGGCGGGGAGCGGGGCAGCTCCCCCGGCAGCGCTCCACCTTCTCTGCACTCCGGCAAAGCGCCCGGAATGAGCTGGACCAGAGCTGGCGTTTGGCACAGGGGCTGGGGGACAGCGCTGGAGAGGGGGTGGCCCTGTCACAGCCCCGCTGCGGGGACAGAAGTGCAGCCAGGATGACAGATCCTGGGAGGCAGCAGGGGGTGCATCCCACGGACACAACTGCTCACCCCGCGAGGGCTGAGATCAGGAGTCTGCAGGATTTAAAGGCAGGGGAGCAGCACCACTGCCCCCACCCAGCAGCCCCAAACTCCCGGGGGCGGTGGCAGGGCTGGTACAGAGGTCCAAACCCAGCAGGGTTCCACCACCCCGCAGCTCAGGCAGGAAGCAATCGCTTGGGAATTCATTTCACGTGCACTCCGAGAAAAATCAAAGCAGTCCTTTCAGAGCTCTCGCTCGAGCCCTTCCCGCTGAGCAGCATCCCTGGCAGCTGGCACTGCGGGCACAGGAAGGAAATGCCCTTGTGGGATGCAGGCGGGCTGGAGGACCTGCTGTTCCCGGCCAGATGGATGCAGCCTTGACGGCAGAGCTGGGCAGATGTGAAGGGTTTGGCAGGGGATGTAAATACTGCACTTGAAAACATTCACCATCTCATTTCCCACAGTGGGACTTTACCGGCACAGCTGTTTGGTGGGGGGGAATCAAAAAAAGGCAAAAAGAAGAAAAGCCAAAAAAAAAAAAAAAAAAAAAAAGCATCAGGGCTTGTTATCATCACTGCTCCAAAAGGATTACGGGCTCGCACATTTGTTAACAGCCCTGATTTCTAAGAGCTGCAAGCGCCGTGCCAGACTGCGGGCTGCCCCTGCTGAGCGGTGGCAGGGACAGGCGGGCATGCAGGAAACTTTCCTTTTCTTCTGAAGCATCCCCGGGAAGGAGCCAGCCAAATCCCTCCCTGGGGAGCACTGATCCCGCTGTCCTCCTGCCCCTCAGGGGAGCTGCCTGCCAGGAACAGGGGCTGGGGGAAACCTGTCCCACTGCCTGGCCCTGGAGGGGGCTGCGCTGGGGGCCAGCCCAGGGCGAGTGTCCCCAAGGGCACCAGTGGCTTCAAACCCCCCCGACTGGGCACATCACTCCCAAGAGGGCTTTTCCTGGACCCTGCATGCCCCTGGCTCTCAAACACCCTAAATGTGCCTCATCTGGGGGCAGCAGACCGCATCCCACGTTGGGTTGGGTTTCCAGGCTTTGGTGTTTGGCTGCAGGCTCCCTCCAAGCCAGCCCAGCACGGTCCTGCAGCAGCAGCAGCCCCCAGGCTGGCCCGCACTGATCCCTGCCCAGCAGGGCTTGGGTGGTGCCTGGGGCACCCCTGCTCTGGGATGTCCAACTTGCCCCTGGGGACATCCCAGAGCTCCAAACTGCCACCAGCCCTGACCCCACAGCTCCTGGGTGGGGAGAGACAGAGCCTTGCCAAAACCCGATGATTTTTCACATGAGAGGGAAAAAAACCCCTCAAGAAACCAACAAAGCTTTAGCTCCTTTCCTCCTCTTTTCCTAACACTTCTGATTTGGGGTTTTTGATTAAAAGTCCCTCTCTCCCCCCTGCCCTGAGCTGCCCCTGGGAAATGGCTCCTTGCAAACTTGCCCACAGCAGAAATCGCCTTTTCTAAAGCTAATTTAGATTGGAAACGTTTTAAGGGGAAATTAGCAGTGATGAGCAGAGGGATGCTTAGGTGGGAGAACCTTTACGCTGCAGCCCCAAGGTACGGCTCGGGTAATGCTGGGAGAGAGGAAATAAAAACACATTTAGCAAAGGCCTGAAGGAGGAACAGGAGAGAAAAGAGTTAAAGAAGAGCAGAGAGTCAGGAGTTAACACAAAAATAAGCAAATGAGGGAAGGGTTACCCAAGGAGGGGCAAAGGGCAGCAGGATGGGGAGAACAGCCTCGCGTTTCGGGCGTTCCCTCGGGGCTGCTCCAGGCTCCCTGCAGAGCCCATCCTGTGAGGAGCCCCCCGTGTGAGGGATCGCCCTCATTTCAGCGGGACCGCTGGGGAAAAGAGGGAAAAGAGGGGAAAAAAAGCCTTGGTGATGAGTAAGATCCCCAGACTCAGGCTGTTGAGGCCTCAGTGAGAGGGCTCTTTGGACAGCACAGAAATCAATAAATCAATTGAATGCTGCTGCTTCCTTCCCTCACTGGGTAGTGGCTCGGCCAGCTCGCCCAGAGCTGCCGGGTTATTTTCAGAGCCCAGTCTCTCTGAGGTTGTCTCCTCTCCCCCCAGACCGGACTCTGTGAGGGCTCTGATGTCCCCATGTGTCCCCAGAGCTGCAGGGGGCACGAGTGGCAGAGGCTCGGGGACTCACCGGCCCCTGGGCCAGATTTCACCAGGATGAGATCCCGGGAAGTGCCACGTCGAGGGAAGATCCTCTCTGGGTGGCGGGACGGGCTCTGTGTCACCTGTCCCCAGCGTCCCCCGGGCCCAGGCCAGGTGTGTTCCCGAGCTCCGGGAAGCAGGGCGGCTCAGCGCTGCCGGCGGGAGGCAGGAGGGGCTCTCGCAGTGCCTGCAGATGGGGATTTGCCGTCCCTGTCCTCGAGAAACTGAACCAGCGCCAGCAATTAGAAGCAATTAAAAGTAATTTACAGTTCCCCGGCCAGTGCAAACACTTGCAGCCAGCAATTACAGGCTCTTCTCCTTCCCCAGCCATGGAGGGCTGGTGCTTGATGCTGATTTTCCCGATCCAGTTGAAATTCCTTTGGGCTGTAACCCCAAACGAGGGGAGCCTGCACCAGGATGCCAGCGGGGGGGTGATGGCTGCAAACGCCCCTTTGGCATCGCCGCTGCCTTTCCGATGGGCACCCTGGCACTCACAGAACACGTTTGCATTCCTGAACTCCCCTGGCTTTCATCCCTGACCTTCCCTGGCTGCAAGGATTTGTGGATTTGTTCATCACGCACCGAGGTGCAGAAATTCAGCAGTGCCCTGCGCTGGGCAGAGCCCTCGGGGCACCGGAGCTGAGGGCAGCCCTGGGAGCGGGACAGGAAAGTGTCCGGGACATCCCTGAGAAGATCAGGAGGATAACGCGGGGTTTCCCTCGTGCCTTGCTTGAAAGGATCACCCCGCAGAGGGTACGGTGAGACGGGAGAGAAGCAAACGGGGATGATGCTGGAGCAAGAAAAATGCCCACAGAACATCGGGGGAAGGGAAATAACTCCCAGGATTTTGGGTTTTTTTTCTGAAAACTTTTGAGAAAAATTTATGCTGAATGTCTGTGGCAGAGATGACCAGGAATTCCTAGTGAAAAATGAAGATATTTTTTGTTGAAAACGTGGCTGTGGAGGAGAAAACAAGGAGCGGGAGTCTGTGGGGAGGCTTTAACGGGGAATGGGGGCAGCAGTGGGGGTGTCTCTGCTCCCAGAAGCTGAATTCCCTATAAAATAACCACAAGGAAAGCAGGGAGCTGAGAGCACTCCCAGGTGAGCACCTTGAGCTCGGCTGCTCCAGATGTGAGGAGACCACGTCGCTCTTTGCGAGACAGACCCAAAGTGGCCGAGTGGATGAGGGGACAGCAGCCAAAATCCGGAGTGCAGAAGGAGGCATAATTGGAAGGAGGGAACAGGATGGCTCATCCGCGCTGAAGGGTCCCAATTAACCGCATCCACTCCAGGAAAAGATCGGGGAGTCAATGAAACATCTGGCTGATTGCAGCGGAGCTCAGAAGAGCCACAAGATGGGAGGCTGCGCTGTGAAAGGGGGAGAGAGAAACTCTGAATTCATACCAGGGCACTATAGAAATCAATAGCACGTCCTCAGCTGGGAGCTGGAGTGAAAGGCACGGAGAGCACCCACGGAAAAGATTCGGAATGCCTTGCCAAGAGACGGTGGAGGGCTGCCAAGCAATGCAGAGCGCCGGGAAGGTCAGACAGGTGCTCCTCTTCACTGGTCCTCAAAGCCCAGCAACAAAGGGACATTGAGGGCGTTGAAAAGGCAACCTTTTCCATGATAAAAGGAAACGCTGCTTTGCACCGCACGTAATTAACTCGTAGAACTCCTGCTACGAGACACCGTGGCAAGGGCCCAACAGGATTAGATAGGGCTCTGAATGAGAACATCTGTAGTTACATTAGCTGGGATTAATATATATACGGATATAAGCACTGCCAGGCAGCTCCTCACCGCCCGCAGCCAGGAGATTTCCCCCGGGGCCAGGCTCTGCCCAACTGGCTGCCGTGGGCTTTTATAGCTCTGTCTGGAGCTTCCAGATCAGCCCCTATTTTCTGTACAAACCTGCTGAGGCAGAGCATCGCCCAGCCCAGCCCAGCCCAGCCCAGCCCGCGACGCCTTTCTGTGCTTCAGCTCAGGTTTGGGGCTAAAAAACACCTGGAAGGGTCTTGGGGCAGTGCTTGGGATACAAAAACCCCGCGTTTTTTCAGTTCAGGTGGTTGAACTTGCTGAGATGGTTCTGCCCCACTGAAGGCTGACAAATAGCGCGACAAAAATGCAAATATTTTCTCACCCCCGGTGTTCGGGAGGAGGTATTCCCAGCCGCTAATCCTGCCCCACACACGTGTGGGGAAAGGTAAACAGAGGGATAAATCTCCAGGCTCAGCTCTCCTCAAGTGTGACCTTTATGGAGAAGGTGCCTGAAAAGATCTGCATTTTTGGAGAATTAGCATCTTCCTGTTTTCGGGGAAGCTGCTTCCTTGGGAGGTTTTCAGAGTGATGAAAAATCCTTTTGCCTGAACAAGAAAAAAAGGCTAGATTTGCCAGGGTGTCCAGATTTCCTCTTGTTGCCTTGGATGTGCCAAGATC